>CAWUFW010018730.1:0-211240 GCA_963921515.1 Calotriton arnoldi | reverse complement strand
TTACTAGTGCCAGTATTAGTGCTTTTAATTCTGCCAACTGAGCCGTGCAGTCTCCTAGAGATTGCGTTTTAGTGCAACTTGGATGGAACTTTCCATCGCGCATGCGACCTTTAACGATTGCACACGCTGCGCTGTAAGCTTGCTTACTCACTATGGCTGGTTGAGCAGATCCCTCAGTGTAAATAATGTATTCATACTGATCTAGAGGCAAAATCTCATTTGGTAGAGGATATTCTTGTTCGTATTGCAGAAAGGCTTGTGTTTTTAAACTTGGATCAAATCTGTATTCAACATCCGTTGCAGTAAGAGAACCAGCCCATTGTATCCATCTGGGATGTAAGGCTTTCGCATTTGGAATGTGTAGTGTTCTCTCCACGCGCGCTCCTGGTGTGTGGACACTCTGTGTGCAGCTGCCTCACGCTACCCGTTGGAACGCGAGCCTAGCACAAGTTTACAGTTGGTCACCAGTCGGGTGACAGTTGAAAACTACAGTTGATCTAAGCCGGCGCTGTGCTTGCACGCACAACCTGCGCTGTCTGTGGGATCTTACTACGTTATTATTTAATAAACCTTCTTACCTCCCTGGATGTCTATTGTTGTCACTACATTCTTCGTGGCGACGAGCAAGGAGTACGAAGATCCCACACAGAAACCCACGCCATCGCAGAGGAAAAGATTGTTTTCAAAGAAGCAGTTTATGGTGAATTCCGGAATGTGGAGAAATTAGCTGCGAGAGCGTCGTGGTAAAATCAACCATCGATTATTGTTAAGCTTCTCTTCTCAAGGCTTAAGGTTTTCGTTCCCGGTGTACCTACAGCGTGGTTCACCTCGATCCATTTCAGCCTAAGCCCCGCCTGCCTGACGACGGAATCAACGCTCATAGGAGAGCTGCACAAAACATGAGCGACCTCAGCACACGCCCTCCAGCCTCCTACGCTTTCTCCTGCTGGCATCTGGTGGTAACGTCTGTCAGAGAGTCATCGGCCAGTCAGCACTTAACCCCTCCGTGACCGCCTCATCTCGTCAAACAGAGTGTGGCCATTCGTTGCTGTCTCTGCTCTCATCTGAAATTTGTGCTGCCGGTTTTACGCTGCTTCTGTTTTATCTCACATGGTTGCTGATTTCAACTCTCCACATTGTCGCCTCACCTTCAGGTACTGTGCCTCATTTTGTAAAAATACTGCTCAGAAACTACAATGTGCGGTTCTCCTTACGGTGACTCGCACACCTTAACTATTTGTCACATATTTGGCCGCACAGTGTGAGCACAGCTATGCGGTGACTCGCACACCCAAGAATTAATTGCCATTTACATAAACATTTTGCCTCTAAACGGTGATACGCACACCTTTCTTGACAAACCATATGACATTGAGCGTGGAGTAGTGTTATTGTGTCACTCAGTTCAACTCCTGTATACATGTTTCTGCGTCTCACGCAGTGTGTTTCATCAACTATTTTGCTAAACTGTTGTATTATGTGATATTTTCCCAGGGGGTTCATACACCCAAATAGTATTATAGTTCAAGGTTTTGTGCTATTTTACAGTGCTCTTAGCGCATTCTTATATTTATTCTAGTACACCCCCCCTCATAACCATGCAAGCTGTTCATCCACCGCCACCGTTCTTAGATGCACCTGGGGAACCGCCAATTAAATGGCGAACTGGCTTGATGCCTTCGAGACCTACTTGGGCGCTATAGGTGCACACAGATATAGACCAGAAAGGAAAAAGTCCCTGTTACTACACTCACTAGGTTTTGAAGGCAGGGCCACTCTTAAGCATTTACCAGACGTTGTGGGGGAAGAAAATGAAGAACAGGACGAATATCAAAGTACCATTAGAAAATTAGCCTCTAGATACGATGTACAGCCCAGTGTTGTCGTTTTAAGGCACAAATTCTTCAAACGTGTGCAAAAGAACGATGAAGATGTAGACACATACATCACTGCCCTTAGAAAAATGATCGCAGATTGTGAGTTTGAAAATTTTAGCGAGCAATTGGTTCGTGATCAGTTCATAAACCAATGCTCAGACACGACAATTAGACAAAAACTCCTCTCACTCGAGAACCCCTCGCTCGAGAAATCGATACGCATTGCTAAAAGCATAGAAACATCTCAGGTTTCAGTAAAGGAACTTGAAAACAAGTCAGTTGAAGCAGTTGCCCCTGTATGTAACACTAGTTACAAAAAAAGAGGAAAACTCACAGAACTGTTTTTAAGGACAGACATATGCTTTAGGTGCGGTAACTCAGTACATCCTAGGAATGGCAAACCCTGTCCTGCCAAAATGTTGTTTGCAGGTCTTGTGGCAAAGTTGGGCATTTTGATAAAGTGTGTCAGAGTCACAAAAGGGAAAATGTCAGAATAGGGCATGTTAAGGACACTAGTGACAGTGAGAATGAGGAGCTTTTGACTGATTTGAAAGACATGGTTCTTGTTGTCTTGAACAGTGAGATAAGAACAGGGGATCCTTCAGATTGTGTTGACCCCTATGCGAACATACTTGTAGGTGACAAGATGCTTCGCCTCCTCGTGAATTCAGGTGCACCCATCACCATGATTTCAGAGTCACTTTTTACAGCCAATTGGGGTGAGAGACAGTTATTTCCGGTTGACCGTGCCCCTGTGTCCTACGAGGGATGCAAGATCGACCTCCTTGGGTATTTTGTAGACATCATGGAATTTAAGGGAAGACGCATTGAAGGGAAAATATATGTAGCCATACAAGGTTTGAACACTCTAGGGTGGTTCCACCAAGGGTTGTTCGACATGATGTTGTGTCCCGGTGACAAAGAACAGGTGCTAGCCATCCGTTATTCCACCCAAGTAGAAGATCTGTTGAACAAGTTTCCCAAAGTCTTTTCTGGCGAATTGGGAAGAATAAAAGGGTTCAAACATTGAATAAAAGTAAGAGATGGTGCCATACCAACTAAACACAAACTCAGAAGTGTACTGTTCAGCATCAGAGAAGATCTCGAGAAAGAACTATTGACTATGTGTAAAAGAGGGGTGATTGAGCCTGTCGAATCCTCTGATTGGTCTTCTCCCTTGGTCATAGCTCGCAAAAAGAACAACGAACTCAGAATCTCCATCGACTTGCGCAGTCTCAATAATGAAATTTGGATCGACTCTCACCCCCTTCCCAACATCTCAGAAATGTTGACCATGGTGTCTGGTGCTGAGATCTTTTCAAAACTCGACCTTGCCTCTGCTTACCACCAGGTTGAACTCGAAAAAGAATCAACCCACCTCACCGCGTTCAACTCATCCTCAGGCATGTACCAATTCTGCCAGATACCTTTTGGTCTAGCCTCGGCAGCCTCAGTTTTCCAGCGCCTCATGGTAAATCTACTCAAAGGAATAAAGGACGTCGCCATCTTTCAAGATGATGTCCTCATCCACGGCATTGACCAGGGAACCCACGACGAAACTTTGAGTCAAGTCCTTTCTAGATTCCAAGAGTGTGGCGTTGTCCTCAAACGTGAGAAGTGTGAGTTCTCAAAAGATTCTGTTGAATACCTTGGTCAGACAATCACGAGTGCATGGGTCACACCTAAGCCCAGCCTGGTTCAAGCTATACTAGACGCTTCTCCTCCCAAAGACAAAACAGGGGTGAAGTCACTACTTGGATTGACTGAGTTCTACTCAAGGTTCATTCCTGACTACGCGACTAAGGTACGCCCCATTTCTAACCTGTTGAAAAACCAAACAGTTTTTGCATGGGATGATGAGTGCAGACTGGATTTCGAGTGGCTTAAAACCAAACTCACCACTGTCAAAGCGCTTAAACCATTTGATCACTCTTTGCACTGCACCCTTACTGTTGACGCAAGCTGTTACGGGCTTGGTGCTGTCCTGACCCAGCAAGCAGGGACACAAGAACATACTATTGGCTTTGCATCTAGGGTACTGAGAAGCACCGAGTCTCACTATTCGGTCATTGAAAAAGAACTACTTGCATGTTGGTGGGCCATCGAAAAGTTCAAATGTTACCTTTGGGGCAGGAACTTCACTCTACAAACTGACCATAAACCCTTAGTGGCCATCTTAGGTAAAACGAGCCAGCGTAACACAACGCCACGTATTGCTCGTCTTGCTTCTAAACTGCTGCAATTCAACTTTCAAATTGTACACATCCCTGGTGGGAAGAATGTACGTGCAGACGCACTTTCAAGGTTGCCACCCATGCTGGACAAGACTGATGAAGGAGTGAAACCCAATAGTGAAGATAAACTCGAAGACTGTATAGTCGCTAGTGTTGAACTCCAACATGTTTGCTCTGTCAATGAAAGTGATTGGTATGATGCTATGGATTGTGATGAAGTTCTTAAATGTGTTAAGATATACATTACTGAAGGTTGGCCCAAAGAGAAGTGTTTAAATGTTGATGTGCAACCGTATGTGAAGATCTGTGAAGAACTATCTGTTGAAGATGGTCTCATTTTCAGGTTAGATAAGATTGTGCCCCCCTTCAACCTCAGGAAAACACTACTCACGAAAGCTCATGAGGATCACCTGGGAGCTACGCTCACCAAACGTAGAGTTCGTGAATACCTCTGGTGGCCTCAGATGGACCGAGACATTGACGCTCTTGTCCAAGAGTGCACCATTTCTGCTGGCAGTGACAAAACTCTTCGCATATCCAATTCTCCCCTTATCCCCATTCTCCTGCCAGACAATCCCTGGGAGAAACTTGGTATTGACGTGTTGGGTCCTTTCCACACCCTACCTCATATGACCCAGTTCGCCATAGTTTTAGTGGACTATTACTCAAAATGGCCAGAAGTCAAATTTGTAGCTAAAGCTGACTCAAAAGAGATCCTCGACTTTATGAAAGAGGTTTTCATGCGGGAGGGATTTCCCAAGTCTGTCATCTCGGACAATGGGGTACAGTTTGTCTCAGCGGAAGCAGATGAATTCTTTAAAGAATCTTCCATCACCCACATCAAGAGCTCACTCTATCATCCCCAATCCAATGGGCTGGTAGAGAGACTCAACAGAGTCATTGGCGAATGTATACGTTGGGCCATTGATCACAACAAAGCCTTACCCATGGCAGTCAGAACCATGCTGTGGTTCTACAGGACAACACCCCACTCGTCCACTGGTGTGTCTCCCATTGAACTACTTAGAGGTAGAAAAGCCTGCTCTGATTTCAGACCAGCGTGGATGTCCAAGTGGTTCAAACGTAGAACCCCTGCTCTTGAGCTAGACAACATGGTTAGAAACAGAAGCAGCGAAGTTCAAACCAAACAAAAAACATACTTTGACTCCAGAAAACATGTCTCCAAGCGGGAATTCGGGGTGGGTGACATGGTGAGAATAAAGCAACAAGGCTTTGTCAAGAAAGGTGACTCCAAGTTCAGCGAACCTGTCTGCATTGATAAAATCTGTGGCAGTGCTGTTCGGGTCAATATGCGTAATTGTTGGAACATCAACAAAATTGTTAAAGTCAATAACTTGTGTAGTAAGAGGCCTGTCCACGAGTCTGACACTGTCTCCATGCATTCGTCTGTTCAAAATCATAAAGTGTTGCATGTTGTTACCAACCCTCTTGCCCCCCTAGGAGGAGTTGCAGAGACATCAGAGTGCCAATAAGGTTCAGGTAATCCTTTTTCCCTTCTCTCTCTTCCCCCCTTCCTCCTCCTTCCCTTCCACTTTGCTTTTCTTCCTTCCCTCTAGGGAAAGAGATATATGTAGTGTTCTCTCCACGCGCACTCCTGGCGCGTGGACACTCTGGGGCCGATTCCGATTCGGGCCGGAAATCTCTCCGACCGAGCCGGACCCGGAGAGATTTCCGACCGAATTGGACCCTAGCAGTCCGACCGGACGAGTACGATGCATTCGCATGCTATCGGACTCGATTCGGTCGGACTCCCATTGAAGTCAATGGGAGCCGGTCGTACAACGCGTATGCGGGCTCCCATTGACTCAATGGGTGCGAGGCGAACAAGGGCGCCCCCTACAGCGGGTAAGCGTCGAAGCGCATCGTGCCGTACATGCACAGGTAGGGGGGACCCATGGTCCCCCCTGTGTGCGACTCGCGCGCCTACACGTACAGGGGGGTCCGACGCGGACCCCCAAAGTCCGGCTCCGACAGCTCTTTCGAGCCGGACGGCGCGAGTCGGTTGGACTGCTCGCGGTGCGCATCGTACTTACCCGGCCGGGGAACGTCTCCATAGCGCGTGCGAGTCGTGTCCGTGCGAGTCGGTCGGAGCGTGTTGAAGCCGGGTACGAGTCGGTCGGCGATTTCGCGGGCGCTTGCATCGTACTCGCTCGGCCGGACCCGCGTACGATTCGGTCGGGAAACAGGGCTCCGAATCGGATCCGGTAAATCCGAATCCGATTCGGAGCACTACCGGCCGAGATCGGAATCGGCCCCTCTGTGTGCAGCTGCCTCGCGCTACCCGTTGGAACGCGAGCCTAGCACAAGTTTACAGTTGGTCACCAGTCGGGTGACAGTTGAAAACTACAGTTGATCTAAGCCGGCGCTGTGCTTGCACACACAACCTGCGCTGTCTGTGTGATCTTACTACCTTATTATTTAATAAACCTTCTTACCTCCCTGATTGTCTATTGTCGTCACTACAGAATGCTAGCCTTTGTAACAGCCTCTAAGGCTGGTATTGAGGTCACGACTATTATGCGCTTTCCCTGAGCCAGAGCTCTTTCTCTTGCTACAGCGGTCTGCACTGCTGTCAGGATTTTTTCTGTTGAAGTGAAACGCATTTCTGCGTTTGTGTACAGGTGTGATTTGTATGCGATTGGTACCGTTTCGCCTTCATTGAAAGTTTAATAAGTGTACCCGCATTGACCCGCTATTACTCGGATCACTAAGTTGCGTACATTTACCCGTGTCTGTCAATGTTTTGAAGCTATCATGTCTTCCTGTAGTGAAAGTAGGATATTTGTATGTTCCTGTGTCCACTGTCTGACTGAAAAATCAGGTTTTATTAAGTCGTAGAAAGGTTTTACTCTTTCTGCGTAATCCAAAATGTATGTTCGAATTTAGGAATCTCAGAATTGATTGTAAATTCTTTAATGATTTTGGAGGTTGGAGCAGCGCACACTTTTCTAAAAGTTAGCTGCTAGGCTCTTTCCTTCACTTGACAGCTCATATCCTAAAAATAGGACATTGGGATGGGCAATTTTTGATATTTTGAAATATAATTTATAGCCCTCAGAGGCGAATCCCATAATAATGGTGCTCACCCTGGCAAGTGCCTTGGTAAGTCATCGTCCGTCAGATAAATATCGTCTACATAGGACAATGCTTCTTCATCCAAATTTTGGAGTAACTCTGTTATTCTTGCTGAAAACTACCCTGGGCTATTCTTATACCCTTGGGGGAGTCGACAAAATTGATGTTGGGACCTTAGCACTGAAAATGCGGTCAAATACCTGCTTTCAGGCGCTATATTTTGGCAGAAAAATCCATTTGAGATATCAAGTGTTGTTTTGTATTTTTGTCGCACAATGTTATTCATTAATGCAGCACTGTGTGCATTTTGAACTGCAAATGTCTTTGTGCAGGTGTTTAAATGTCTGTAATCTAAAACTAGACGATATGTGTTGTCAGGTTTTGATACGGGGAACAAAGGATTGATCATTGGTGAGGTGCAATTTTCTATCACCCCCTGGTATTCAAGTTGATCTAGGATCTCCCTGACTTGTTTTTTAGCTTCCTGCTTTATAGGGTATTGCCTTTGAGCATTTGGGGAAACGTTTAACAGGATCACGTGGTGGTTTGAATCCTCATCCCAACCAGCATGGTTTTTGTATAATGCTGGAGCTAGGGCAATCGCCCACTCCTGCGCATATGCATGTTTTAAATGTATGGGAACGAGGTCGGAAAATGCTGGAAAAATTACCTTTTCTCCCTTCGGGCACTCCATGACGAATGCTGGCGGCCAGTCTTGCTCTGCTAATAGGATGTCATATCCAGATGACAGATTTTCCCAAGATAGACCTTTAACTTTCCTGGGCTTGTCCCCCTCCATCCGGAGTGTTATCTCATGTAACTTATGTGGGACACTTACCCGAGTATCAGGTGTTTCCACCGTGATATACTCACTCAACTCTGCTGTCACCAGAAAATCCTTAAGGTTCTGGCGAGCTATTGCTACTTCTGCCGCGCTGTCTAGCATCGTCAGAGCCTATTCCCTGTTCAGAAGCTGTGTCCTCAGAATTCTGGGCATGTCTGATCTTGAGACCTGCTACCTTCTTTTTGAACTGAGGTTTTGATTTTTGTTTATCTTCTTTTTTAGGTGCGTAGTCCGCAGCGCTTTGCGTGTCTCTGGACTTTGTACGCTCCTCTTGTCTGTGTTCTGACCGTCCTTCCCTCTCGGAGTTTCTTGATGAACCCTGAAAGGAACGAGAGGAACGTGTATCAGTATCCTGATACCTGTCAGGTTTTTTAATATTATCCCTATTCCTGAGGTTATACCTCCTTTCAGAGGGCTCCTGTTGAGGAGACCTGCCTCAGGATTGAGATCTGCTGTCTTTAGACTTTTGTTGCTTTTTATTTTCCCACTTCTTTTTAGAAGAAGTAGGTGTCTGCTTTGTAGTGTCCTTTTCAGAACTGCCCACTAGTTGTGGTTTTAATGCTTTCCCACCTAAACTGTCTCTGCCTAATTCTGCATATGCAGTTTCAATGATTTTGGGTAGTTCGTGTTGTTGATCTACTGGACTGAACTCCCTTAGGCGTTGGTGGATCGCCACTGAAGCTGCTTCCCCCTTAATGTTAGCTAGTATTATGGCAGATACCTGCTCGTAGTTACCTAGTAACTTCATCTCTAAGTTAAGGGCAGGCTCTGCTCCGTACTCATTTTGTATCTGTCTCAATACGTCAGGTACTACTGCTAATGACGGGATACCATGTGTTCTGGTATATATGGCAGCAAAGACTGAACCCCAAGAGGTGCAGTCCTCTATTTGTGGTGTGATCCCCATGGGCAAGCAGATTGTTAGTATTCTGTGTTTATCATAGGTGGTAGTATTCGGAAATACTGCCTCAAGCTGAGTTATTTTCTGAGCTATCCAGAATGGTATTTGTTCGCGTTTTGCAGGCATTTTGCCCATTACCGCATGTAATGTTTGAGGAGTAATTTTAAATGCTGTACCCTGGTATTGGGTCACATTTGTTGCAACTGTTGTTGGTTGAACTGTGAGAGTCCTCATGACGAATTGTGTCAAGTTCCTGTAGATTTTAATTAAATCTTTGTGTTGTATGAGTAATTCTGGCTGTGGCATTGTGTCAATGTCAGGGTGCGGTGTGTAAGCCGCTAGTATTGGCCATGTGGCCCCATCTCCTCCGAGCGGGCCTAGTCTTACTCTTGCTCTTAAGTGAAGTAGGGCGCCTTTAAACCAGTATAAGTGTTCCTGGTACGTGAGTGGAATCTCTATGTCATCAAATGGACAGTATTCCGTTGGTGCATCTCCTTCTATGTAGTAGTGAAATGTCTTTGTTACGGCATCTGCTGCTGGGAATGTAACCCATGAATAGAATACCTCTGTTTCATTTGATTTGTGTGCCTCAATCACGAGAGCTACTACGCCACCCCTTGGTGGTAAACCATGTTTTAATAGTTTCATGGTGAGCGTATGTCTGAATTTAGGTGCAATTTCAATTGCATTTTCGGGTTGTTCTCCTGCTGACACATGCAGATCTACTCTTTCTTCATCGCTCTCAGTCATTTTGAAAGGAAAATCTTTTGCAAGAGAACTAAGATAAAGGTGTTATGCACAGTTTAGGAACTAAATGTCCTTCAAGCTTGATTAACCAACAGCCGATAAATAGGATATCTCGCCTACTCAGCTGTGGCGGAGTTTGTGCCCAGCCACTCCAGACGTCTCTGGTGTTTTGTGAGTAGGTTCTCTGAGAATAGCACAACTGAACTACTCAGATTCTACTGTTAAATAAGTACCCAACCAACGTTGGCGGCACCATGTCGTGTAGTTCCTATAGTACCCCTGTAGTACCTGCGCGTTTGGATAAAATAAACCGTGGGCTTGGTGTTAGACTGATTCTGTGCACCCCCACTGCATATGTTAGCCGGATTTGCATTAGCTAGCTCACAGTGCCACTAGAATCTCCTCTTCTCGGGGAGAGATTAGTTTCTGGCAACCTTAGATCATGACAACCCTGATCCCTCAGAATCGTGGAAACAATGTACTACTTTTCACTTAGTCACTCATGCTTACTTACTCGGTTTGTCTCAGAGAGTTACACAGAATAAACAGTCTGGGCGTTTCAATAAGTATTTATTGAACAGTTTTTATTCTAGATTAAAATGTATGTGCTGCAGCAACCAGCAGACAATAGCAGAGATATATTATCAGCAGTACGATCAAAGTGAAAGGATAGTACAGTTCTACCATATTGCAATAATCATGAATACATACATGAATATAAAATGCGTAATATAATGTCACCCAAAAGTGCCCGTACTCCTACGATGCCTAACTAGATGTACCTAAGTGTACCTAGCATGTGTGTAGGTCTAAAAGCCTAAGAGCCAAGAATCCCTCTAGGAGTTAGTCGAACCCCATTACCTGAATAGAGAGAGTGTGGGACCCCGCCCTGGTCTCGAGTTGGACACCCCGCAAGGGCTGTGTTAGACCGCTGTCAGCTGGAGCGACTGCATGCAGGAGCCTCAGCGTCTCTGGTCAGTGTGTCAGCATGGAAGTCTCGGTTCCCTCTATCTTACCGTGGCAAGATGTGGTGTATTTATACCCTAAAGTGTCTCGTCCCTCAGTATGGTTTGTATTGGTCTCTGTTAGACATGAGGAAGACGTCAGGGGTGAACTATGTACATACATATTATGCGGGAGATGTAGCTGGTGAATGCTCATGCATAATTTATGAGTACATTGTAGGCCTGTGTTCGGGAAAGACCTTGCAGTGTTCTAACCACAGACTAGATAACGTTCAACCCTCAGAGTTCGTTGTGTACTGTAGGGAACTAATGTAGGTGAAAGATCATGCCTATATTAGGGCATAGGAGATCATGACTATAATAGGGCATAGATGATTATGACCATAATAGGGCATATACGAGTATGACCATAATAGGGCATATACGATTATGACCATGTACTGCATATATGAACGTGTCTATATTAGGGCCTCTATACGAAACGTAACAGTACTGAAGCACTTTCTATACAGTCCTCACACCCTCCTTTGTCAGGTTAGGCTCTGGCCCCAGACACACCACAGGGGGGCGGAGCCAGCATTGTACAAGGCAGGCACAGATCTATTCAGGGTCAGGGACTACTCCTCCCACTACTCCAAATGCAGTTCTGCCTATTCAGCCTAGCGCTGACTCACCCTGCCCCTCTGGAGCCACACACCTCACCAGCCCCTGTCACTCCAGAGCCAGACATGCACTACACATCAGGCAGGCAAAGACACAGCACACAGAAATGCCAACTTCTAAAAGTGGCATTTCTAAAATAGTGATAATAAATCTGCACACACCATTACGCAGCATTTATTAGCACTATTCCAAACATACCAAACTTGACCACTCTACTCCTCTCAGGTCAGGAATTACCACTGTTGCACATCCCCAATACATTCCTATGAGAGGGCAGCCTCACAGTAGTGAGAAAACAAAATGGCTGTTTGTCACTACAAGGACATGCCACACAGTTAAGGCACATGTCCTACCTTTTACCTACAGCGCACCCTGCTCATAGGGCTAGCTAGAGCCTACCTTAGGGGTGACTGACATGTAGTAAAAGGGGAGTCACAGATGTGGCACCCACTTTATGTGCCACATTGCAGCGGCAGTAAACTGCGTGCGCAGGCCCTGCAATGGCAGAGGCTTGAGACAGGTTTGAAAGGCTACTTTGATGGGTGGCACAATCAGCGCTGCAAGCCCACCAGTAGCATTTAATTTACTGGCCCCGGGTATGCGTTACCATATTACTGGGGACTGATATGTAAATTAAACTAGCCAAACAGGTGTAGACCAATCTTACCATGCTTTACCGTAGAGAGCACATGCACTTTACACTGGACAGCAGTGATAAAGTGCCCAGAGTCCTAAAACCACCAACACCAGGTCAGAAAAATACCAGGAGGAAAGCAAAAAGTTCAGGGATGACCCTGCAAAAAGGGCCAAGTCCAACAGCCTCCTATATTTCTGACCCTGTTTTTGTTGGCTTTCGGACTCTGGGCACTTTACTACTGCTGATCAGTGCTTAAGTGCATACGCTCTCTGTGTAAATTGTAATTCTGAACGGTTCTCCATTATTATCATATTTTATTTACTGGTAAGTCCCTAGTAAAGTGCACTGGGGTGCCTAATCCAGTTCTGGGCCCCTAGAGATTGTTCCTGCTACAGAATGCTGTTAAGAACTAAGGAAACCAAGAAAATCAATGCTTCACTCTGTGGTGCGGGCGAAAATTACGACGCCTGGCCCCGTGGGTCCGAAGAGTCAATGCAGCACCTATAAGGGGCATTAGAAATTGCTGCACACAGAGTCCTGTGCACTGAAGTCTGAGATCATCGCACCAACTCTGATGCAGGACCTGCTGTGCGGCTAAAAGAATCGAGGCATCGTTGGACCACGGCTGAAGAAATCGAAGCATTGACCTACAGCACATCCGAATTTCCATGCATCGCACCTGTGAACCAAATCTACATCAATGCTGGGGCTGCAGTAAGAAACCGACGCATCACATTTCTGCACAGTAAGAAACTGATTCATCACCTCCTTTCCAGTAAGGAACCAACGCATCACCTCCCCTGCGTGGCAGTAAGGAACCGACTCATCACCTCTCCTGGAGCAAGGAACAGACGCATCACCTTCCCTAAACATAAGGAACCGATGCAGCACCTTCCCTGGGCCTGTTTTTCTTGTGAGTTTTGCCACATCCCAGGTACTTTGCACCAAAAGTGATGGATCCATTGTTTCTATGGAAAATAACTGTTTTTACCTTGTAAAAGTCATATTTTGATATCTGTTTGTTGGATTTTTGTCGATTTGGTCTTGTTTGGTTTCGGGAAAGATACTCTATTTTTCTAAACATGGTGTGGTGTCCATTTGTGGTTTTTTCACTGTGTTCCTGTGTTACAAAAGCTTTACACATTGCCTCTGTAGTTTAGCCTGACTGCTCTGTGCCAAGCCACCAGAGGGTGAGCACCGGCAAACCTTAGTGTGTACTTTACTTATCCTGACTGGAAGGAAGGGTCGCTACTTGGACAGGGTATATACCACTGCCAACTGGAGACCACCATTTCTAACAACATTACACTGGCTACCCGTCAGAAAGAAATTCACATTTAGGATTTGTTTCCTCACCCACAAAACTTTAGTTGGGAAAGGACCAATGCTCTCTCCCTGCGAGGAATTTGCGATCAATGGATAAATAGCAAATTACCATCCCCTACATTTGTGGATCAAGGTGTGGAGGCAGATTTTTTTCTTACCTGGCCCCCACCTACTAGAATCATTTGACTTTTCGCATTTGTGAACGCACTGATTACACCAAATTCAAGAAATCACCTATTTTAATCTTGCTGTCTGGTCCGGCTGTTGTGTCTATCCTTAGCCCGAGATAAGACACTTGGGTGATTTGTGTGCGATATTAGATTAAAATAACATAACATAACAACATAACATACTAACGGCTTCCAGTCTCTCAGTACTTCCATCAGCTTGTCCATGTAAATCCTGTTTCCTTGCAAGGGCAGGCAAACACCATCATGCTGAAACAGTACCAAGCTTTGAACACTATATTTGTTACAGACAACTTCCATCTCTCTGTTCTTGCAGTACTCTAAAACCTCCCTATTCACTTTTTTCTTCACCCTATTTATTGCTGCAGGCTTTCCCACCCCAATGCCCCTGGGCAGCAGGTGTGTCTATAGTACTTTTGTCCACATCCAATTATCCTTCACTTCTTCCAGGTCTCTTTTTATCATCTTTAACTACTGCAGGCCTGTGGAATGCACCAAGCTATTTTCTTCCTGGTATATCAACATCATGTCCTGCCTCTGCATTTTTCTTGCATTATCCATAATACAGGCATCAACTGACCCAATCTTATGAATCCGACACCTAACCTGCTGATCGTAGTGCTGCCTGCCTTCTTGCGCCCCTGCCCAGTTCATGAATGTAGTAAACTGGGCTGCTTTTTGCCCCCATTTGAACTGCTAGATGCTGTGGTAATTGATCTGAGAGTGTGCTGAGTCCTGCTACCCCCCCCCAGAACCAGTGCTCTTGCCCATAAACTGTAAATGTGAATTGGTACACCCAATTGACAAGTACTTTTACACTACTGTAAGGCCTTAGTATATGCTACCAGTGGTACCCAGAGCAGGGATGTAAAAGGGGTACCAGGACTGCAGCACTTATTGTGCCACACTGTGTAACCCAAGTAAAACTGGAGTCTGCATGTCTGCCGTGTGAGCCCTGCATGAGCAACTTGCCTGCTCGAGCTCAACTCTGCACACACCATGTGTGACCTGGTCACCCCAAGACCAGGCCTACTATAGCCCAGGAGGCAGGGTGCATTATATTACATCTGTGGGAATATATGTGCAAGCATATACTGCCCTGTAGTAGCACTTTAAATGTAACTTTACAGCAAGTGACCGGCGGTCCATAGGATAACATGGGCTGGCATGCGGGCATTACCTATATGTCCAGCTCCATGATGGCCCGGCCGATTTATTTCATGTTTGGTGCCAAACACTGTGCTTTTTAACCTCTGACACGATGGTGGTGTTGAGCTTTAACCAGCATGTACTTAGGTGCCACTTTAGTCAGTGTCCACTAAGTTAACCCAGTGTTCTCGTGCCTTGGCAAGCTTTTTCGAAGGTTTGCTGCCAAGACAGAAGTCTGACCTCATGAGGGAGAGTGTGCTGCTCCCAGAGGCCAGAGACAAATACCTGTGTGCGTAGGAGAAGTCACATCCGCCCACTCAGAATGGCTAGTGATCAGACCGGTGAGGCAGTCAAAAGCTTCACTGGTGCGACTGGACAAAGGAACTTGTCTCATACTCGAGGACAAAGCCTCCCCCTGCCCCAGGCACTGTTTTTCCCCAGGCAGGTGGGACAGTAGCTATGCAGGAGGTGTTCACCCCCCCCAAGGCTGACCACACCTCTAGGGTGTTGCAGCTGAGGTGTACAGTCGAGGATGGTTTTGGCCATCATTAATTTAGGCTAGAAATTAGGTTCTGACTAGTTTTAGTGAGATACACCCACAGAATGTGGTCACTACTGGGGCGGATTAGGGGCAGGACTAGATGTCCAGTGGCTACTAGACCTCACACCCACTAACACCCCCTAAATCCAGGATTTAAGGGGCCCCCCAAAACCAGAACCTCAGACTTGAAGTGATACTAAGAAGAGACCCATTTCCACAACAAGGCAGGACTCCACGAAGATAGGCGCTAAGCTCTGCACTTGTGCAGCCACTCGATTTTGACTCGACCAAGGCAAGAAACCTGTTCTAAAAGGAAGGTGAACCCCTCTGAAAACTCCAGACTTCACTAGAATTCCTTTGGGCTAGAGGAACTTGTCCCCTGCAGTCAGCAGACACAAACCGCAAAGTCCAGGACCTTGAAGTCTTGCACCCCTAGCTGCCCGGCATGGCTGCTTAAAGTCTTTGTGCAGGTGGCTTCTGGGAACTGTAATACCGACCCTCAGCAAGGCTCAACTTCCTACAATGTTCTCCTGGTCCTCTTGATAAAAATGTCCTCAACAGGAGTGCTTGCAAGTACCAAAGCTTGTTGGTGGTCAGTAAGACTAAAACCTGCAAAAGAAGAGGTTCATCTGCTCAAATAACCAACCATTCCTGTGGCTCCATTGTAAAGATCTTGCATTTGTTTTTACCCTCTCTTGGCACGCCTGCCAGCTCCTCTGGCTGCAGATCCGGTTCAGTACCAAGGATAGCCAAGAGCACCTCTACACCGAGTTCCCCGAGCCAGATAGATTGAACTGTCTGGAGACTCCTGGTCCAGGGCCAGCTCATTGCTTTATTTCCAAAGGGTTTTTCTCAACTCACCCCACAAGTACCTTTTTGCTAAGGTAACCATTTCAACACCATGAGTCTGATTGACAGCTGAAAGTGCAACTCTGCACCCCGCTCCCCTGAGCCAGGTAAAATTGTGATAGCTGTTGTGAACTGGTCTAAGGTCTCCGGAGACTTTAACTCTGAGTGGGTTCCATTGAACTCACCATCTAAAGTGTTGATTACGTATATATGTATTTTTAAATTGAACTGAATGTAATGGTTATCACATTGTAAAGTATTGATTTATTTATTGCTTGAAAATTGAGAACTCCAGCTATACTGTATGTATTGATTTCGTTTTGGTGTCTAAAATATATATAAAAATAAGAGCATTTTTTATAAATTGGTGTCGGATTTCTCTCAAGTCGTGTCAGTTACTTATCGTCCATGTTGGTGATGTAAAATGCTTAACACATGTTCCTCTAAGTAGCCTGTCTGCTCTTTGTCACTCTACCAGGACTGGTAAAAGGTGTACTGTGAAAGTACCCGTGATCAATCTTTGTGTATTGTGTTAGTATTACATGGTAAGGCACTCCTGCCATACCACATGATATTTTCACCTTGCAACAATGATGGAGAGCTCACAACTCCAAATGCCTGTTTTCCTAAAGTTCTAAGCTATCAGCCCTGCAGGATAAACTAATTAGCCATCAGTACTCACCATTCCATTCCTATTCTCAGGTACCCCCATGCAATACCCATTCTCTTAAACATTTCCTCTCTTAAACCGCACTTGAATACTTCCATGGCTGCAGGTGTATGGAACAAATGTGTCCTGTACTTACACTCTTCTATGTACTCCTGTCTCAGACACACTCTCAGCACCCCCAAACTTGACTAGCAGGGTCTGCCCTTGTGCACACCCTGCCCTTTTCTATTCCTCCCAGATGCAAAAAGTGCCTCCTCAGCTTTACTTGGCCACTCCTGAAGCACCAATCCGTGCATCTTTCCCTCTCGCCCTCTGATTGGTTTTGCACTTACGTGCTATCACCCACATCCTGTCAAGCTCATGCCTCACAGCCTCCCTCAACAGTCTTCTGTAACTCTTTTCCCATACAACTTCTAAACACCATTAATGACTCAAAAACATGACCGCAAATGCAGACCTAGGTAACCAAAATAACCTTTATTCTCAAATGGATGCACATGCGGCTCTCACCCAGGGTACTGTTCTCCTAAGTATGTCAACTATTATCAATTTCCTTTCATCCTCCCCATTCCCATTTCTCTGGCCCATCTTTCCAAAAGCCTGCTTGCCACTTCCTCCTTAACCTCACGGAGCCATACCCCAAAAAACATTTAACATAGAAGGCGATCACTGCCAGCTTCCCAGCTAGAGTAACTGCTGCTAAAGCTTTATCCACCAAGAAATTTGAACAAAACATTTATGGACTCTTTGTACCCTGGGAATGGAGAATTTCTCTGACCGCTATTATTTTATATATCATACCACTATTTTGGTACTATTCACTGTGTGATCACATGAGCACAGAGCACTTGCTTTACAATATACTACCAATATAAGCTACATTGTATATTGGATACTCAAAACTCTCATTACTGCTGTGCATTAAATCACTTGGAACCTTTGTTGTTTGCATGCCCCTAGTTTTTGGGCTGCCACTGTTTCATCAAAGTAATCAAGAAATTTATCACGTCAGTTTTTTTGCCCTCTGCCCCTCCCTGTCATTGCGTCTCCTGTTCGCTCCTGACGCACCAATTCGGTCCATGTTGCTGTGTATATTCTCCTCGTTAAAATGGCCAGCGACTTCCGGGTCAAATCAGGGCTGCGAAGGCCTTTTATTTCACTGGCTTTTCCCGGTGGGCTAGAGCCATTGGAGGCCGGTTTTGAACGCGCAGGGCCTCCTTTCCCTCCTCTCTTTTCTTCTTTACCTTGCTATTCACTCGGTCATTGCTCTCCCTTCCTCTCTATTTTCCCATTTGCATTCCTGTCCCTTTTTCCAAGTCTCAAGTCCCCCTTCGGTTGCATTACATTCATCCCTCTGACAACGCCTGTTCTTCTCTGGAAATCAACTCCAATCATCCACTTCTCTCCTGCTCTCTCCCACATGAACTTGTCCCAGAAGGCCCACTACGCTCTCTGAAACCTCCCAAACTCCACCCTGTCCCCTTGTCTTTGCCCCATGTTCACTTCTTCCATACTATTCCCTCTTTCCCCTTCACTCTGTTTCACCTCATCATGCCAGGCATCCC
Organism: Calotriton arnoldi; assembly: GCA_963921515.1. Lineage (NCBI taxonomy): Eukaryota > Metazoa > Chordata > Amphibia > Caudata > Salamandridae > Calotriton > Calotriton arnoldi. The sequence continues at coordinate 192,988 of CAWUFW010018730.1, read as the reverse complement.
ACCTAGACTCACCTTGGGTGTCCGTAGCTTTCCTTCTCTCCCTCTAAGCATTTTCCCCTGTCCATTCTTCTCTCTCCTGTGTTATCTCATCAGCCAACTGCTTCTTGTCGTGACTTGGCTCTGCCCAACTCCTATTGGGGCTAACACTAGCAACACTCCTTCACCCTGAGACACCCACCTCCTCTTCCGACCAAGTCCCAGTATGCTACTCTGCGCCTACTTTGGCTGCTGCTTTCTTTGCCCTGATGTAGGCTCTCCTAACACTCCATCTTCCGCGGCTCTTGAGCTTTTATACTATCCTCTATCTATCTGAGTCTTCCTGTGATAGATTTTTGTCGTCATTCTCCTCTCTTACTACGCAACCTCTCATCTGAGCACTTCACATGACTGTTCTGCTGAGCATTTTGCCCCCTTCCCTCGTCTCACAGTCCGCCCTGTGTAAAGCCAACGCCGGTGATCTGGGAGCAGCTCAGTGCTCCACCACCCTGCTGGCATCACCACTGTCTGACTGAAACTCCTCCATGCATTGTCTTGTGCCGTCTCTCATCTTGAAAGCGGTTAGTGCTGTCTCGTGCTTTGACCTCTCTTGTCTCACAAATTCGACAGCCCATGTCGACCACCTTATTCTCATTAGGATGAGGAACTGGAAGCTTGCATCACTCATCCTATGAGTACCCCGTCACTTCCGCCGCCTGTGTCCGATTGCTCAGCCGTCAAGCTCCCACAACCATGGTGGTGCCTCTGCTTGTTTGTCCCACACGTGAACTGCTACCTCACTGTTCCGCAGAGGCCCTGTGTCAACTGTTTTGCTTCTCTCTGGGATAAGTCTCACCTGCTAGCATCAGCTGTCCTTAGTCTGTGGCCCTCCCTTTCTTTCTGGCCAGTACCACAATATTCCACCTGTGGACAGCATTCCTCCCTCCTTCAAGTGCTCCAACTTCCTTCTTTGGGGTGCCACCCACAACTTTTCTTTCCCTGTCACTCCTTAAAACCCAATGTCTCCTTCAGTAGCACACTACATCAAATCACAGCAGCCCCAAGGTTCATTGTAGAATTCAAGAGAACTGGATGCATATATTTGTTTCAGGGCAGGCTCAGTTTTCCATCTGGATTTCCTGGAATAACATTGCCTGCTTCCTGCAAAGTCTGTCCTGCTAGATTAGGCAACCTCGCATGAACTTGCCCTGTATTTGCTAAATCATCCTTGCCGTACTAAATAGGATAATGGGCAAGACTTACGGGATCTTCACTGGTTACCGATTCAGCAGAGAATATTTTTTAAATCTCTCTGCATAGTTTTTAAGGCAGCAAATGGTCTGGGTCCTAGGCCTCTGCAGAGTAAGTTCACGTGGTATACGCCCACAAGAAACCTTCGTTCGGCCACAGCAAATCTGGTCAATGTCCCTAAATTTAAGAGGGTTAGAACAGGTGGGAGAGCTTTTAGCTCTGCAGCCTCGCGATTATGGAATGAACTTCCATCTGACATCAGGAGGAGCAGAGACATAATGCAATTCAGGAAGAACCTAAAGACCTGGTTATTCCCAAGGGAAAGGAACACTTAGATGTAATTCCTGAATTCTCTAGTGCTCCTCCTTATGTCCTTCTCTCCCCTTAGGTCTCTATTATCTATAACTCCTTTTTCTCTTTCAAATACAGTATGACACATTACATCTATGTACACTTTCAGCGCCAGGATACCCGTTGGGTGACAGTGCGCTATATAAATGCTATATACAATACAATACAATACTTACAAAAGGATTTTGCATTTGCAAAAGGTCTGATTCGTAAAATCAGGACATTCGCAACCACAGAAAGGCCTTTTGACATGTAAAAAATCCCAAATTGTGATTCTGTAACGTCACTGAACCGTAATTTGGATTTGCAACTAAATACTGGTATATGGAAGGGGTATGTTTAGGTCATCCTTTTCAAATACCAATTCGAAATGAGATATATTAATGTTGCAACCAAAATCCAGTTGCAAAACATAATATCTTCAGACTTCATAATTTTGCGGTAACCCATTCGCAAATGAGAAAGGGTCCCCAAGGAACATCCCTTCCCCTTTTCATTGTTGACAAAACCATTTTTAAGAGTAGGTAATGGTCCTATGGACTACTGATTACTCTTAAAAAATGTTATTTAAACTTTTCCTTTTTTTTTTTTAATCTTATCCCCTTTTCCTTTAAGGAAAATGGGCTGCGTTTAAAAACAAACAAAAAAACAACAACATTGCTGTATTTAAAAGCTGCCATAGACATAGACCACCATTTTTGTAATGACTGCAAATCATAGTGGATCGCAATTTGCAACCTACCTCTTTAATATTCATGAGGTAGTTCGAAATGTGACCCACTACGATTCAGTATTTTGCGAACTGTCCTATTAGCACATAGTTCTGTTGGCAAAATATCACACTGGCCGCAAAAATACTGGTTGCAAATTGTGACTAGTACTTTGCGACCAAGTGCTTAGTGCATCTGGCCCATGGTGCTAAGATCAATCCTCATAAGAATATTTCCTCTGAATTTCTGTTCTTTTTTAACTCCTTGCTTGGAATGACTAAAATACCGGAAGGCATGCTATAGTGTATTTTCATAGTGGTTGACCGATTCTTCCTCCTTGGTTTCAATATTTTATGTCAGCAAACAGAGGTTTTCAGGCATGTGTGCAAAATTCTCAGCCATCTTCTTTCAAAACATTACTTCCTTTTGTCTCTCTCTTTAAGGTTCTGAGAGATAAAAGTGAAATGAGGCAAAGCTTAAAGAGGTATGCTCTTTCTTCCCTTTGATCAGCACTTCCCTAACTGTTCTTTCAATCATCTTCAGAAGCTTTTAGAAATAGTGGGAAAGGCCAGAGAACCTTCCCCACTGCCTGCTGACACTACGCTTCCACTTACTCTTAGGAGAACTAGCAGGGGAGTAGCAGTTTTTGATGTTGCACCAGGGCCAAATGGCATGAGGGGCCCAAATGTAGTCTAATTTTGGCTGTCAATTAGCACCCAGTTGGGGGTGGAGGGGTTAATAGCTCAGTTTCCTTACTTGCAATATGGCTCATGACATCAAGGCCACACCAATGATTTTGAAAGAGAAATCCTGGCACATTTCGCTATTTCTCTTGATTACTTGCCCCCTCATAGACAAATTGATGATCAGCTATTGCTTACCTGTTTTGCGTGCTAGTGTTTTGAGCCCAGGAGACTTACAAGCTTTCGGGTAGCAGTCAGAAATGTAACAGACAGACTAAACATTCCTGACATCTGATTCAGTATCACACCTTCTCATGGACCCACCACCCTCTCTGTTGGCTGAAGGAGCTCACAACCTGTACCAATCCCAACAGGGTACAGGTCCAAGACACTTAGGGGCATATTTATGAAAGGAGTTTCCTCGCTATTGCACCACGCAGTATGGTGCAAGAGCGATGCAGGTCCAAAATGCGATTTATTGAGCCATGCAAGGCCACCTTGCATGTCCCTGGGTGGCTTCATAAATTTGGAGCAAATCAACGCAGTGCAAATCTCTGTGTTGCGTTACTCTGCTCTTTGGAAGGGATTTCATGGGAGTTGCATGGGTGTTCCCATGCAGTTCCCATGCAACTCCCATGGTTTTTGACACAATGCCAGGTTTACCAAAAGTGGTAGACTTGAGAATGTGCCAAAAAGATAAAACCTTGTCAGGGGAGGTGTAATGAGGAGAAATATCTTTATTTCTTCTTGTTACTTCCTCTTTCTATGTGTGCTGCAGTCTGCAGCACACATAGAAGGAGGAATATGCCTCAGGGGATTGTTTTTGTGTAGGAAGGTTCACCTTCCTGCACAAAAACAATCCTGCATGCAACAGAGGCACCCGTGCACCATGGTACAAGGGTGCTTGCATTGGCACTAGGCAGCCAAAACGGCACCAGCGCAGGGCAAAGGCAGGAATGCACCGTATTTTTTAAATACAGCACATTCCTGCCCTTTCCCTGTCAAGCAGCGCAGCAAGGTTTCTTGCTGTGCTGCACTGCATGACTTTCTAATCAATAAGCCTCTTAGCTCATTTTCAGAGGGTTGCAAGCCCTACAGGTGTGCACACAGAGCACCCTTCTTCCATGCAGAATAAAAGCAGTAGCTTTTATATGGTACAGAGTCTGTCCTCAGATAGCCAAAATACCATCAGACACATATGACTCTTTGAGTCACGGAAGCCAGGAACAAGGAGGGACCTACACATGCAGAGCCTGATTAATAACAAGAAGATAGGATAACATCTTTTATTATTAAATGTTATGTTATGCTATGTTATGTTATGTTGATTTGTATAGCGCACTAATCACCCAAGAGTGTATCTAGGCTCTTGGGCAAGGTGTGTGGTCCCAAGGTGCTTATATAAAAAGCCAGGTCTTCAGCTTCTTGCAGAACTCAAGCAGTGAGGAGGAGGAGGCTCTTATGTGTTGAGGGAGGTAGTTCCATGTCTTGGGTGAGATATAGGAGAATGAGCTACCTCCAATTTTGCTTTTTTGGGTGCGGGGAGTGGGTGTGAATGAGAGTGAGGCAGAGCGTAGGTGTCTGGTGGGCTGGTGAAAGTCTATGCAACTGTTCAGGTATTCTGGTCCTGTGTTGTGTAGGGCTTTGTATGTGTGCATGGGAAGTTTGAATTGGCTGTGCTTGTGAATGGGGAGCCAGTGAAGCTTCCTGAGGTGCTGGGTGATGTGGGTGCTGCATGGGAGGTCAAGTATGAGTCTTGCCGCTGCGTTCTGGATGCTCTGGAGTCTGTGTGGGATGGAGATTCCGTCATAGAGACTGTTGCTGTAATCCAGCCTGCTGGTTATGGACTTACTTGGTATGGAATTAAGGTGAGAAGGAAGAGAGGCAGTTAGGTAATTGCGTTACACCATATTAGAACACTGGAATGTTGGGAGCTCCATTAAAAACAATGGAGTAGCTCCGGGCTTATAATGGCTGGTATAAGCCCGGAGCTCCAACATTCCAACATTCCAATGTTTCTTTGTTCACAGCTGTGGCTGTGAACAAAGGCTTCAGGGAGCCTGAGGGGATTTCAATCCCCTCGCGCTCCCTGAAGCCTTTGTTTTATTTGTTAGAACATTCTGCCCTCTAGTGGCAGAATGTTCTAATAGCCTTATAGCCCTTTGTAGCTGGGCTATACCGGCTATTAAAGTCCCGCTCCCTTGTTAAAGGCCCTTGCCTTCGGCTCGGGCCTTTAACGCTGGAGCGGGCCTCTAATAGCCGGTATAGGCCGCTACGGCGGGCTTTAAGGCTATATTAATCAGTGCCATGCATGTATCGGCTCCCTATGTGTGTCTTAAGAAAAATATCAGATTCTTAACACAAGATACTTGCATGGTGCATAACTGTACTTCACAGTAGCCTACTCCACAGTCAAAATCGAAATTAACGAAAAAGAGCCGAAATGCTTAAAAATATGTGTGTCTTGGGCGGTGCCATGTTCTTTATCAACATAAGCCACCCAAATCCATGTGCACGCTTTAAATATTCATCGACTTTTTAGCTTATTGTACTGAGTAACATCCATTTAAAAAAAAAGTCTCAATTTTTTATTAGAATTCTTTTTCAAAATACAAGCACATGAAATACAGTTCTGTACTGTAACAGCACATATAAATAGGCAAACAAATGCACATTTTATATTTGCATTGGTACAGTTCATAAACATGCCAATTTGTATTAAACATCCAACCACTTTGCTATGTGACACATTAAAGCTCAGTTGAAAGATGTTAAAAAAACATTTGAGTTTTTCATGGCATTACATGAAAACAGTATTAAATTACATGGTGAAATACGCACGAGTACTCTAAACACAAATTTAATCATTGACGAATGTTCTGTCTTTAAACTTTGAAGAACACTTTTTTGGTTGTGTCGCGCACAGTTTTCAAAAAACACATTACTCCTGTTCCTCCGGTACCTTTTGATTCTAGTGAGGATGGAGGAGCAGGAAGAGACTTGCCAGCATTCATCGATTTTGCTCTGTTTGCAGCTCTGGCATTCACTCCAGCAATAGATACATACTTGCTTACTACTGTTATGTGGTAGTTCCTTACTTCAACTAGGGCCTCTACACAGCTATTGTAAGCAATGCACAGCTTGTTGTTTCCAGAGGAAATTACATGTTGTTGAAGAGGAGGGATCAGCCGGATTTCTTCTAAAAAAGCCTTGTGACTTGGAGGCATGTAATCTCTCATTCTATGAAGAAATGAAGCTAAAAGAAAGAGCAGAACCAAAGGTCACGAACATATTACAAGCAAATTAACTACAAAAAAACCCCATCAAACAAGAGAAAAGGAGTGCAGACACTGCCAACAAAATGAAAAAAAAGTAATCAACACCTTGGTAGGAAATCTAGTCCAAGCAGTGTAAACTCTATCCCACCACAAAGATTACCATTAGTAGCCGTACAACATCAAAAGCTCTGAATGAGGAGTCCAAGGTTGGGGCAAAATTCCGATCCCAGTGCAAATTTATGTTTCTCCAGGGATCAGAATAATGACCACTGCAGAGATTTTTGAATGTGGTAATTAGAAGGTGTGATAAACGTTAAACCCCCCCACAATTTTCCCAGGTCAATTTTTGCAGGTCAAACTTGCTGAGAAACTTGTGTAATTCAGTGTGGCATGCACTGAATTATGCCTGCTAAGCCCCATTTACGAGTTAAAATGCAGAGTAAGAGGAATTTACTAAATCTGATAAATGCCTGAACCCAATTCGGTGAAGTCATATGGGGCTAAAAGTGCCTGGGGCAAAAAGGAGCTCTCATAATTACATAATATCTTCGTACACACCCACTGCTCACTGCAAAGAACATCCATGTTCTTATTCTGAAAAAGGCCATTTAGAGCAAAAGGAGTATTCGAAAAAATTGCCCCAACATATCAGTGTCTACATGCTGAGAGACTAGAGGTCCACACTGTGTGCAACATCATGGCACACCTCAAAGCCAAATCAAATCCAACTGTATTTGTGCGAGATTTTTAAGGGGGGGAGACAGAATAGTTTCCGCTGTTGACATAATGAAGGCCCCCGACTCTAAAATGAGGCGGACGGACCTTCAGTTTGGCAGAGAAGGTACTCCGTCGCCATTGCTGTAAAATATAATTATACTTCACTATGAAGTATAAATTTAGATGGATCATAAGTGATATGTCTCTCTCAACTTCGCAACACATTTCCATGAAACACCTATTTCTCAATTTATTTTTTACTTTTATATAGTACAAACCTGGCCCAAGAGCATCAATGGCAGGATGAGGGACTGAGCTGTCATTTACCACACTTGCACTTCAAAGGCACTGGCTCAGCTCACACACAAAGGACTTCACGCTAGCCTATTGTGCCCTCAGACAGATTGGGACCAAGGCAGGGAGGAAGGAAATTCCAGACCCTTCTGCAAGGGAAAACTCCAGAAGCTTCTCCCACTTTAAAGGTAAAGGGGGCAGGAGATATAAAAATTGGACTCTCTGACCCACTCTTCAGTACACTCCTGAACCTGTGGATGCTACAGAATAAGGACTGCCATGCTGCCCTGCTGCTTGAGGCCTGCCCTGCTGTCTGAGAAGGAAGACAGGACCTGCACCCTTAGTACCAGGCTGAAGTGACTCCATGGGTCAGCTGACTCACCTTCTGGTCTGAGCTAAAGGGACACAACAAGCTCCAGAGGCCTCTCTGTAACTGCTCTGCTGACCTGCTGCACTGGGCCTGCAACTGGACCTGCCTGATTCCTGCTGGCCTCTGCTAGAGTGAGTTCCTGATCCCCAAGATGTGCCTCCCCCATACTGGACCCTTGGTGTGGCATCAGTTGAGCTCCTCCTTGAAGAAAAGGATAAATCTTGAAGCTATGGACTCTTCAAGATGGCGAGCAGGCACATTCAAGCCAAGAACTTGACGCCTGTGCCAAATGCCAACACGAACCTCTGGTGAACTGAATGGTCAGCTATGACCGGCAATGGGAGGTGTGCAACTTCTTGGCACAGTATCGACAGCACATAGTGACTGCCAATGCGAATCTCGAGCAACAGCCATTGGCGACGCCCAACAGGATCTTGGCGCTACAGCTATGACCATTCAAGATTCCCGGCCTGCTCTTTGCGCTGCAGCGAAGATCATTACCAATGCTCTCCTGGCTCCTCAAGGCCTGCTCCACCACGAACTGGAATCTTCACACTGGACTTTAGAGTGTAACTTTTCATCAATACTACTCTGGTCCCTGTATCAAGCCTGTGCTCCATCGTGGTTGGCCTGAACTTGTTACTTTCACCCGGTTCGCACGACTAGATAATTGCGAGTGGTGCTTTGTACTTTTGGCACTATGCTGACCTTAAATCTTTGAAATTTCATATCTCCCGTTCTACTGTTTGGATTTTTGCTGTTTTCATGTCAAAAAAATTATTAAAGTTTACTCTATTTTTCTAAATGAGTATGGGATTTTTCTTGTGTTGTGTTTTCACCTTATTACTGTTTGAGTGCTGCATAGGTCCTTTACACATTATCTCTAAGTTAAGCCTGACTGCTTATTGTGCTAAGCTACAATAGGGTTAAGCACAGGGTAATTTAGTGACTTTCGTGGTTACCTCTCACAAGGATAGTGGCTGTTGCTTCAGAGACGCTAACAACCCCCTCAACCAACAATCCAATTTCTCACAAACATGAAAAATTGACTATTATAAAAAAATGCATAGGCCATTGGTATAGTTGAAGGATGGCAGCCACAATACTATAGCACGTTCTGGTATTATATATGGCTACCTAAATGCCTTTAGTGTTTAGCCACCTGGACAACCTCATCTCAGGATAGACATCTCAGTGTGTATGATACCAACACTTGTTCTTATATCTCGGTTGTATTCTTATTATTTCAATGCCCTCAGCACTTCTTTTGAACCATTCTCTTCATTTTTTTGTTCGGTCCAGGGCACCAGCTTTTGTGAAATCATGCATGTTTTTTTTCTACAAAAATAAACACAGGAACACAAAAAAGCAATGAGATGAGACAGGTCTACACTAGATGTGTGTGTTGAGGTAATCTACACGTTTGGCCCAAGTAACTAATTCTACAGGATTCAGTCATTAAACCATTGCCTACTATTGTGGCATGGTCCGTCACAACAGTGTGTGAAGGTTTGTTGCGTATCATTATAAAGAGGACGGTGAACAAGCCTCAATTATATTCCTTCTCACTCCTTTGTTTGTGAATGGAACTAACAGGAAATCATAAGAGCTGGAAACAAAAGCATAAAAAACTTGCTAGCTTCAAAAGTGATGCTCAGGCCGTTAACATAGTAGAAGGACAATAGCCAAGGAAGCAAGCAGATGACAATATCATATATAATAAATATGGGGCATATTCACAAGGACTTATCGCCAAGTTATCGCCACATTAGCGCATCAAAAGTGGAGATAGATTTATCGCCCCATTCACAAGCGGGTGCAAACTGCAGACATCGCCAGTATTCCCGCGAAAACTGCCGCAAAAGTTATCCCCACAGGTGACACCACCAACTAACCGTAATGAGATGCAGAGTAGGCGTTCCCGTGCAAAAACACACGAAAACACAACTACACCACTTTCACAACGAACTGCCAGATCTGCGATGCGAACCAAAAACAGGCGATAAGCCGCGGTAGCAGCAGGGATTTAACACCTGCCTTTTGCTGGTGTTAAGCAGGACGACTACCTGCAGCATGAAAGGGAGCCCAGACCAGAGCCACATCTGAAGACCCACAGATGCCATGGAGCCAATGAACATGCAGCCCGGAGCCCCAAGAGGGCCACAACACCCACCGCCACCACTCCCAGGTCTCCCCACCACGGACCACCCCCCCGCCGGACAAACACATACCGTGCACGACACAAGAGCCACAAAAAGCACATGATGTCGCACAATGACCAAAAGAAACACACGTGTGGCCAGAAGAACGAGAAACAGACACTCATCATTGAAGTAACAACCAAAAACTTTATTGAAATACAACAAAAAACACCAATGCAGAAGACTCCTGTCGGGTCCGTCTAGGACAATCTTGAAGTTACAGCCTGGAAAATAAAGCACAAAATCAGAACGTGTGTCATGCGCACATCAAAGGAGCGAGACACAGAGAAAGAGAGAAGGAAAGAAAGGTAGAGGGAGAAGGAGAGAGAGAAAGGAAGAGAGGGAGAGAGAGAGAGAGAAGGAAAGGAAGGGAGAGAGAGAGAGAGAAGGAAAGGAAGGGAGGGAGAGAGAGAGAGAAGGAAAGGAAGGGAGAGAGAGAGAGAGAGAGAAGGAAAGGAAGAGAGAGAGAGAGAGAGAGGGAGGGACACTGCCGCCCCCGTGCACCCAGGCACCACTGCTCACCTGCTGCCACCAGTGTGTCTCCAACCACGTGCCGGTATGCACTGCAAGCCACCAGGTCTGCAATGTGTAATCGAGGCCAGAGTCAATCATGGCAGAGTCCATCTCACTGCACACAGCAACAACGCCTGTCCGCCCCTGCGCACACATGCAGCAGCACCCTAGCCCCTCCCACCGGCCAGCGCTGGCTGGCCACCCCTGCGCACCCAGGCCCCACTCCTCACCTGCCGCCAATGGTGTGTCCCCCAGTGGGCACACCACGTGCCTGTGCAAGCTCCAGGCCCCGGTCCCGCGACCATGGCATGCTCCACATCATGCGGACCCGCACCGCGGCCCAGCAGGTCCCACACATGACGCTGTGAGTCTTGAGGCATCAATGGCAGAGACCACAGTGCACACGTCATCATCGCAGGCTGCACACCCTCTCAGCAATTTCGGTGCCACTAACCCTGTGCAACTCAAGTCAGCGCCACGTGGTGGTAGGCCCGTGACGGACGCAGGTCTTCGGGTGCCACTAATCCTGTGCAACTCAAGTCAGCACCACGTGGTGGTAGGCCCGTGACGGACGCAGGTCTTTGGGTGCCACAAACCCTGTGCAACTCAAGTCAGCGCCACGTGGTGGTAGGCCCATGATGGACGCAGGTCTTCGGGTACCACTAACCCTGCGCAACTCAAGTCAGCGCCACGTGGTGGTAGGCCCGTAACGGACGCAGGTCTTCGGGTGCCACTAACCCTGTGTGCAACAACTCATGGGCCCTTTATGATTGGGAACCGTTGAATGCCCGTCATCCAGTCATCTCCGACAGTGGGGAATGTGACGTGGTCTGCCCCTTATATTTCCGGGGTCACATGGGCTGTGACGCCTGTGCCGGATGGGTGTGGTGTGTGTGCAAACCTGCCCTCAGGGAGTGGCTGTGACATGCTGACAACTAGACCAGTGACCTGCAGACCACAGGCATGTAAACCTGCGACATGTAGCTATGTGGCCCCCCTCGGAGCGTAAGCGGAGTGGTCTGGCCTGTCGTACGCCGGACCAGCGCAGGGCTTGCAACAATGACTCGGGGGCTCTGGGCGTGGTTCAGTCCATGTCCGGACAAGGAAGTGACTAATGCGTGTGTCCCTGTTATAGTGCCTATGGCACCCGGAACGCAATCGGCAATGTAGCACACTGTGACTGGAATCCCACTAGATGAGCATCATTGACATTAGGGGGAATCACTGACCCTACATTCATCCACACATTCATACTTGAATGATGACAGACATGACACAGCAGTGCATTTGTGAATGTTTAATGCACATCCAGTGGAGTTTTGCAGCTGGAGCAGTACAGGGCCATGCCAACCCCACTTCACAATATGGGCCCGTGGAGGGCCAGCCAGAGTCCATCGGGGAATGACAAGTACAGCGGAAGAGGAAGAGTACAGTCTGCAGTCTGGTCGTCGTGTCATTGGTCACCAAACAGGATATGGCAGTCCATGTCGCGGTCCAAGGTGAGTGCCGCAGAGTGTATCGGGGGTCAGTGGAAGGTCATGGGGCCATGTGCTGCACCAAGGAGCAACAGGCCAGGTGGCGGAAATGAATGCTAGTGCCTCCTGATCTCAAACCCATCCACGTCCTCATCCTCGGATGTGTGCCCTACCTCACCTGTGGGTGGTGCAGTTCCGGCTGCAGCACTGTGTGCCACTGACACATCAGGGGCCGGAGGTGGATTGTCGGCCGCACTGTGTGGCAGTGACACATCAGGTGCCGGAGTGGAAATGTCTGCCGCACTGTGAGGCACTGACACACCTGGGGGTGGAGATGTGGATGGTGTAGGAGCAGCAGCATTCATCTGCGCCACGCCTTGTGGCAGCAATGCCATGATGAAGATCTGCAGGGCATGGTAGATCCCAGCTACATTCTGCTGATGTGCAGCGGTGGCTGCCATCCTTTCCGCCTCCATCCGCTCCATGTCCTCCATGAGCCTCCGCATGTGTGCCATCTCCCAGCTGAGATCGCTGGAGCCACTCTGAGCGGACAGGTGTTCTTGTCTCCGAGTCATGACTCCAGCGATGTCAGCCAGGGCTCGTTGGAGACCATGGAGCGGCCTGTGGGTGTCCGTTAGGGACTGAAGGTGGTCCCTGATGGGACTTAGACACCCATGGATGGCGTCAAGTTTGGTAGCCATGAGGTTGAACCCCACCCGCACCTGCTCAGCCATCTCCCTCTGGCCCTCCAACACATGGCGTTGGAAGGCCATGTGTTGTTCGTGGGGGTCCTGGGAGAAAGCAGGGGTTGTGGGTGCCTCCTGCTGAGTGGTTTGTGGAGTGGGTGGGGTCTCCTCGATGCAGCTGGGCTGCCCTGCTCCTGGAGGTGAGTTGCGGATGATGTCAATGATGTCTTGGAGGGCTTCCGTGTCGATGCTGGGGGTGTCCTCCTCATCATCAGTGAAGAGTGGCTGGGACTGCTCGGCAGGAGGTGTTGATGGTGCCTCTGCAATGTGAAGGTGAGATGCTGTATTACAATGTGTCCACATGTATGTTGCCGCATGGTACATGTGCACATTCAGACAGCATGGCAATGACCATTGTGACAGTTTGTGGATCAGGGCCATGATCCAGAGTCATTGTGGGTGCGCACTGTGCTCTGCTTGATTGTGCATGTGTGCCATTGTGGCCATCTCCCACCGTCCCCCCAGACCCTGTTGGTTACTCACCCTGTTGCTCTTGTGTTGTGTCATGTTGAGCAGTGTCCGGTCCCCCCACTCCTGCCACGGTCTCCACACTGATGACTGTCGACACCAGCTCCTCCATGTCATCCAGCTCCAGCTGTGGCGCTGGACTCCCACCTCCAGTCTGCATTGCTGCCTTCTGGTTGCCTGCAAGTTTCTCCTTGGTTTTGCGCTTGATGTCAATCCATCGCCTCTTGACCTCGTCCATAGACCTCCTGTGCTCTCCAACGGCATTCACCTTGTCCACGATGGACCGCCATATTCCATTTTTGGTGCCCAATGACACGTTGGAGGTGACGAACAGTTGTTGATGGTGTTCCATCACCTCCGTGACCAGGATCCTGTTCTCCTGCGGACCGAACCGCCTCTTCCTCTTCTTCTTCTCCTTGCCCAACCCTGTCCCTGAGGTCCCAGGCTGGTCATCCGGGGTGCTTGTGGGGTTCCGCTCGTCCTCTGCGCCTGCTCCGGCTGCCTCCATGGTGCTTCGGTGTTGTTTTTTTTGTGTTTGTGGGTTTTTTCTACTTTTGTAGTGATTTTCCCGCCTGCCGTGTGTCTTGCAGGCCTGGCGCTGCTTATCGCTGATTTGCTCATCGCGGTTTGGGCCATCGCATGTTTTTTCGCGTTGGGGTTTGTGTTTTTATCACCGTCGCAGTGGTTGTATCGCGGACATTATCCGCGTTTTCGGGAGACTATCGCATGGTACCGCCGTGTTGTGAATTCCACGTTAACACTGGGTTATTTTCCCGTGATGGTCTGCGATGTGTAAAGTTGCGTTAGCCTTTTTTGGCGATGTTTAGCGCACGTTCTTGTGAATATGCCCCTTGGACTTCTGCAAGAAACACAAGGGTAACATCAGAAATATCTTCCGTTGTTCATAGTGAAGGCATTTTTGTTTCATCTCTATATTTCTTTTGGTTGTCTGTTTGTATTGTGTATGTTATGGGCACGATAGTCCTGATTCCGATTTCTTCTTGTAAAATCCAATAACTATGGCTTTAGTTTGTTAATGCTTGCAAACACCATTTTGATTTCATGCATTAGCATTTTAAAGTCAGACTTAGCTTGTTTTCTTGGATCATGACGGGATGTGTAGGCTTGAGAAGTGATGAAAGGATCTTAGCAAGCATAGGAAGGATTTGCAATACAGGTTTGGATACTACATGTTTTTCTATATTTGTACATGCTGCTCGCAATTCACAGCGTTGTTTCCAAGAGTAGTTGTGACTTACTACTAAGTTACTCCTCACTATCTAAGATTAAGGCATACATACTCTTAGACATAATATTTGGGAAACATGTCTGTTGGAAACGGGGTTACCGAGTCCGGCACGGTAGCATGGCGCGAGGCGGGAAAGCACCCAAAGGCAATGTGTAAGGCAGTTGTGCATCACACTCTTACTTTGACTCAGGAATGCGGACCCAATAACGTGACACCACAACAGGCTTGTGTATTAAAAACAAGATCTTTTATATAAATCAATGCAGCATCAGATGAGGCAGATTAATTCAGGTCAACATTTAAAGTCATTGCATTACTCAACTGGTGCGTAATTTCATTAAAGCATTATAGCTCATCAACATTGTAGGCCACTAAAAGGCCGCAGGAATCATCTCCTAAACGTAGCACCAATAATGATCACAGGGTGCAATAATAAAACATGGGCCTAAAACATGCAGTTCACCTCATGAATATTCAATCCCTTGTACATAGGCATTTTACGTTACATTTCAAACAGGGCCTGCATTAATCTAGGCGCACCCACATTCAGTACAGTGGGCGTCGCAACTCCGGTACCCCTGCAACATAAAACACTTCAACTCTTGGCGGTGTACACTTCAGCTCAATTCAATTAAGCCCCTTCACACTAGGTAAAGACTTTGCAAGTATAAGCATATGCATCAGGCCTAGACAGTAATTAAAGCAGGCGTAACAATGAGGCTAGTGAATAGCTGTAGGGAACCCCTCAACATGTCCAATTCTCTGGGGCTTCCCTGTCAATGCGGACTTCTGTGTCCTCAGGGGTTGCTTAGGGGTTAAATCAGGCTAGGCCCACTCCTCTCCGGGGCCTCGCCTCTTGTAAATAGGTAATGGGCGTTTTCCCCTTCTCTCCACAGGTTAATGCTGGCCCCCGGCCCCCAGTGGCGTCTCTGTGGGCCCTAGGGGCCTCCTGGGCTCACCTGTGGTGGTGTCCGTGGGTCGCTCTTCGACGCGACTGGCTATCTCCCGGGCCGGCCCGTGTTCTGCACGGCGGGGCCCGGCCTGGGTTCCTCGGCCTTCCGGCCGGAATTGCGTGTCGTTGGGGGGCCGGTATCGCTCTCCTCCGGCCCCCGTGATCAGATGGGGAGATTGCGGGGAAGGGAGCGGGAGCCGGCAGTCCTCTCCGGCCGGCTTCCCGCCTCGCTCTGTTGACGCGGCGCTCCTCTGCGGCTTCCGTCGGCGCTGGGGGCGTGGCGGGAGCCGGCGCCCAATCGTTGCGCGGCCTTCCCGGGGGCGCGGCCGATGATGCGGTCGGCGTCCCCGGTCGCCTAGCAACGGCGTCTACGGGGGTTGTAGGCCTCTGGCTCTCACCTGGGCCGCGGCGGTGATTTCCCGGCTGCAACTTCTTCGCGCGAGCCCCTGGGCCGCGGCGGTGACTTCCCACACTCCGGACCTTTGGTGGGGGGCGCGGACGGCGCACTTCACCTCCCCGGCCTCGGGGAGGGCCTCGCTACCCCCGCAGCTCCTCACACGCGGCGACGGCCGCTAGGGCAAATCCCAGCCACGAGGTCAGTGGCTGCAGAGTGATTCCTCCCACGTGGAGGTGCGGCGTGGTGCGCGCTGGCGGCAGGCTGGCAGGGGCTGACTGAAAAGCGTTTTGGGGACAGCCCAGCAGCAGGCAGGATTAGATAGGGGGTGAAGGTCTAGCGCTTCAGGGCACGGCGCTTTACCTGGTGATCCCCAGTTTGGCAGTTCAGGTTTCTGGCCTTGCTGGTCGGTCAGGCCTTACAATTCAAGATTACTTGCGGCAGTTCCTTGGGGGTTTCTTCTTGTGAGTTTCTTCTTATGAGGGAGGGAATGAGTTGGTGGTTCTTGGGGTGCTGGATGGTACTTCCCAGCACGCTGAAGGTGGTTCCCTGGGTCCCCTCACGCTGGGCAAGGTCAGTGGGTGGTGGGCGTTCCTCAGCTAACTTACTACAGCAGTGCCTAAGCCTTGTCAGCAGCAGTAGTGTAGGTCTCCCCCTAGGCCCTACAGCCTGTACTCCGGCAGAGGTTCTCCCAGGATCAGTGGTGCCCCAACTGACTAAAAGATTTCCCTCCAGACCTCTTATACCCCTAGGTCAGGTGACCCTCCTAAAGGCGGCAAAACATAACTCCTCCCACACTCCGGAAGGTTCTGGAACCTTCCACCATGTCTGGCTATGTGGCCCAGAGGCGGGGACGGAATGGATACTGTATCCCTATGTCCCAGCCTGACCCTGGCTACTAGTGTGTATGTGTGCAAGGCCCCTCTGCAGTAGCAGGGGCCTGTGGCAGCCATCTTGAGTGAGAGAGCACCTGCACCTCAGCACTGGTTAGCAGTGGTAAGGCGCCCGGAGACCTAGGTCCAGTAAAAATACAATGGCAAAAATGAGGCGCAAAAGGGAAAAAAACAGGGCAAGACCACCCTAGGGCTGACAGGTCTAACAATGTCCATAAACAAAATTGTTAAACATTTTGAAACATCAGAAATAAAATAGTACATCCTTTCAACTACCTATATTGCTAAAGCAGTTTAGTATGTTTAGCATTCATAAAATACCAATTGGAAAAATGTTTATATGCTTAAATGACACATATTTATGAATTCTAGTTAAATGCTAGATTTTAAGATATGTGAGTGACCTACAAATCACGGTTCAAATTGTGACAGAGCCACCTTAGACTATCATGGTACTGATGTTGACAAAACACATTCCTTATGAGATTATATTAGTATATTCTACTATTTACACTGCAATGCAATGGTGGTAGCAAATGATGTATAAAAAAGTCAAGTTATCATTAGAAGTAAATAATTAAAGAATGAAAAAAAGGTTCACAAAATTGTAACCCATTTTAGAGGTGCCCCGAAAGTAGAACGACCATTTAGTTTGGGCACCCATCATAAGACAAGCTATTTTGGTTATGCTGACACTCTTGTGTGAGGTGTACATTTCTTTGTCTATTAGCACAAGGGAAAATGCTAAGCTCAAGATATATCATTTGTGATAGATCTTTTTATGTAAGAAAAACAAGTGTGTCCATCACACACACCAGCGGCCATGTTTAGAACACCAATTGGCCAATAGTATTTACAAAAAAATGGGGTATTTACAAAGAGCAAACAAAGCAGTATATGTGTTGTGATGTGTTTTGTGTGTGGCACACAATAACTGGTAATAAGGCATTCTAAGGCCTAGACAAGGGAGGTTCTGTGGTTAGAGACTCAAAACTTAACAACCCAACAGATAGCATTCATTAATTTGCTGCCCTCCCAGTGCTATATTTTCTAAACAAGGAGAATTATTCTATTCCACACACTAGAAAATACTATATAGAAATAGATACAGATGCAGGTGGAAATACTTATGGCGACACCTTCTAACAGGCCTCAAACCCAGCATGAGGTGCACACTAAAAAAAGATCCCATAAGTCAGGTAACCCCCTAAATGCATACCGATCCCCTCACAAGTATAGTGGTTGCACTGAAGGCACTTCACCTGCCTTAACCCCAGCAAGCCATACACCCTAAGAACACAATATCTCTACCACGGTATGTTTCACACAATATGATGAGTGCCTTTATCAAACATCAGGCCTATTGGCTTTGTCAGACTGTCACACAATAATTAAAGGCATAAAATAGAAACAAACAAAAGAGCAAATCGATATTGAAACACCTCAGGGTAGTGCCACTTTTTAATGACATAAAGCATTTTGTACAGTCACTTACTGTCAACAATGTACATGTCAATAACCTTTTCAATGTTCAACATAATTGAGTGTGCGAGGCTTTCTTCTACCTTTCCCCTGGCTGAAAAACAGCAACAGAACATAGCAACAAAGATCAATGCACTATAGAGCATTTAGACAGAAATCTCATCCCCAGGAGTGCTTCTCTGTCATCGATTAAGTAACTCTCCTGAGTTACTCTTTAAAGGCCCCAGAAGACAAAGGGCAACAACAGAAAAATGAACTGTGGGTTTCTGTGGGATGGTGGTGGTCAACAACTATTCCTGGGTGGCTCCTAAAGCAAATAAAGTTCTTCTGCAGTGCATCTGTCCTCCCTGAAGTAGAAAGGCAGTAACAGGAGGGAGTGCGAAGCACATTCCCCTTTAAAAATAAACTTCATGACACAGGACCTCCCAAAGAAAAACAATAACAAAATCGCTGGTCGCTGAAAAGATTTTTTAGGACCGGCAGCACTCGGGCCCATGGGCCAGACCACCATAAAGGGAACAAACAAAGGCAGTTTTCTCTGGCCTGTTGGCCCAAAGTGAACTAAGTTTAATGAGTTGTGCTGCTGGTTGTAGGATCTAGCCACAATGAGTGCTGGATTAGGTCCTCTGGCCTCTAAACTTTCAGCAGTTTCTTGTGATCTTCTGTTCAGCACATTTTATTAGGAGCTTGATGTAGATTGTTTTCCCTCCAAAGAGGAAAAGCTCTGGGTCTGCTCTCCTGCCACTCTAGCTCCTTTACCTGATTTTAAGGCGCTTTTGTAGCTTCTACACTGAGCTGCCTCCTCCATGGTTCTCAAGGCAGGTTACACTCTCTATCTGCTCTCCCCAGATCCTGTGACCTGTGGCCACTGTCAGGGTGCTTATGTGTCCAATGGAAAACAGAGTCCCCATACTATTTTAGAGATTACATTTGGTCTCCATTTTAGCATTTCTTTTTAACTTAGCATCTTTTTAAGATGGTGGTTTGAGTTTGTTTACATTATAACGTGCACGTATTGTGCATGCATTTATTTTTAAGTAGACATTATTGTGTTATAGTCTGCACTGTTAGTTCAAGGGTCATACATATTAGAGTGCAATGTCTTTGTTTTATTATGTTCTCGTAGGAGATAACTCTTTCCCTCTTCACTAACTAAAAGTAGTTTTTCTACGCCTCTGGCACAGTGCAATAAGGCTGGCATTTTTTATTTAAACAGCATCCATGCTGAATACAGTGAGATACAAAAGGGGATGATGGACGGAACGTTTGAGCCAATCAAACACTCACCCCCAGTCAACTGATCTGGGTTTAATCCATCATCATTCTTTTGCTCACTCCACCACCCCAGTTCAGACATGGCCATATGCAAATCAGTCTGACCCTGTGCCTCATGGGAACAGTCCAGCCCGAACTGCCAAGCCATGTCTTCCCTGGACCGGAAACAAGCATCCTAGGACCGGTTTCTGGCATTCCAGCCGTCATCAGCCAGGGAAGAGGCACTTCATACTGGAGTTATCATGGAAGCTACTGTGAGCTGTGACTGAGATGCAGCTCTGCAGACCCGACCTTCATCCTGAGAAGGAAGAGAGCCGTGCAAGAGAAGTGTGGAGGCCTGCACACTCAGACGGGGTGCATTCGTTAATGCACTGAGACTGTCTTAGATCATTCCAACATGTTAGATCATTCCAACAGGTTAGATCATTCCAACAGGTCTTACAGAGGGTATTCCCAACATGCTCTCACTAGTATAGAGTTATTAGTCGGGGTGGGCGGAGCACCACGAAGTTCCGCAAGAGAGCAGAGTATTGCTTGTCCACCCCTCGCTGCTTGTAAAGCAGACAAGGGCCTCTGTTTCGGAAAATTCAATTCCGTGTTTCACTTACAGCGCCTGGCAAGAGGTTCTATTTATTTATTGCACAAATGCTGAGGCACATCCAAAATCAGTCCAAATCCGTGAGATAGGCATTAACCACCATAGTAGGAAAGAGGAAGTCCATAAGTCGATCTTTGTTTCCTTCTGTATATCCTTTATTTCATATCAAATATTCCATTACATAAGAAACAGGCAGCCGACACGTGTTTCGTCCAAAAGGACTTTCTCAAGGCTAGAAAAAATATAGTAGCGCGAGTCATAGTTCCAAAATTTGTATTTTTTTTTTTAAGGACTCGCAACAGCATTAGCGGTGTAAAAACCTGCAGCGCTGGGAACCGGTACGTATCCGCTCCCACTACCTCAGTTCCACAAATCAAGCCTTGATAAGCCTGCAAACTTTAGCGGTGGCGACTCGGATCGCGTTCTGTTCCGATGCACCTTAAATAAAGGATATAAAGAAGGAAACAAAGATCGCAAATAAAGGATATACAGAAAGAAACAAAGATCGACTTATGGACTTCCTATTTCCTACTATGGTGGTTAATGCCTATCTCACGGATTTGGACTGATTTTGGATGTGCCTCGGCATTTGTGCAATATATTTGTGAACCTCAAAGGGGATTTGTTTCTCCCTAGAGAGTTGGTTTGGTCTCCTAAAGGCGGAGGGAGGCTTTATGCTTGGAGAGCACTACAGTATACTAAGAAACTGAAAACTACTTCCCGACAGACAAAGTGTGTAGATGTGCATTCACAACTCGGCAGCTCTGCCTTGGTTCTTTGTGCAAGGTTCTATTTATTGTTAGAATCCTATTAGCATTTTTTTACAACAACTACAGCAAAATGATGGTGCGCATGTCCTTAAGAGGACCCCCACTCACTTTAAGTAATATCCAGTGGCCAGGGAGGCAGTGTTTGGTGGGGAGCGGCTCCCGGCACTGGAGAGGAGCTCGAGTCCTAGCTGTTACGGTGCTTTGTTTGCCTCCAGCTGCCAAAACTGTGCCTCTCTTGTGCCCGCTGCCCTTCTCCTATGAAATTAGAGATCCCATGGTCCCGCCAGCATCTGACAACTCCAGTGCAACCCAGGGGTCGTGTGATCCACGGCCGGGGGGTCCTGCCTCTTGCACGAACAGATCCGCATCCACGGTCCAAAGCCGCCCTTCTTCTCCTTGCCACTCTATGGGGTGAGTGCTGCTGTGGGCTCCTCTCCGCAGCTCTTGGTTCAGTTCAGCGGGCCCGGGAGATGCAAGACACGGGCTGGCTCTCCTGTGTCCTCTGCTGCTGTCTTTCACCAAGCACTTCCGGGGCAGAATGTTATGTTGGGGCTGTGGAAGGCCCATCTCAGTTTAGGAGCTTACACTCTGGGCTAATTCTGGCACATTTCACTTCTGAGTCATTTACTCAATTAAACCGAACCACAAACAGATGTGCACAGGCATGCGAGGCACGCAGCCTGGCTAGAATCTGCGGCCATGCAAATTCATGAGTAGGGGTTAGGGGCCAGTAAACTCAGCCATACTGTGCATATGGAGTTTTTGGTCGAACTCCGCACTACAAGCGGAACGCAGAGTGGCAAAACTCTGCACACTCTGTCGTCAGAGCGGAGTTTACCGCCCACCCCTATTTATAAGTGATAGAGAGGAGTAATATTAGACACAATTTACATGGTTGAATTGTTTGTGTTTTTCACCATTCAAATAATGTTTATAACAATGATGTCTCATCTATCTAATAATCGCAGCTCATGCTTTATTTACAAGGATTAGATCTTTTCAATCAACATTTAAAAATGTATTCTTGTATCTTCACTTTGTGACTCCTTGGGCATGCAAAAGTGACAAACTAAAGGGTTAGATCTCTTTCCACAAATTCCTTGGGAATCAGAGTGATCATGTTCAAGGTTTCTGACAACATCTATAACTATGGAAATCTAGAGGCTTGGATGTGGTACTATGAGTTAGCTGAACCAACATTTACTGATGATATAAGAAGACTCAATCTCTTTACTGTGAATTTTGTTGATCTAATACACAGTCCTCCTAAATTACGTAGGAACTGTATAACAATCCAGGGGTATCAAACATAGGAACAGTCCACATAAATTCCAGAGGCTTCCTCTCCTCTAGAGTCCCTAGCAAGTCCACCCTTTACTGTCCCCTGAGGAGCTAGTGCCACTCGACAGTGAGGTAAGGGTCTAACACAATCCAAAAAAGTGAAAGTCCACAGTGTCTTTCACTCCAGAGAGGATTCACCCACACAGGTTTCTTCATTTCATTTCTTCAGCTGTTCCCAGAGCTTCCCAGAGATCTCCGCTTGTGGAAGAATGTAAAGGTGGCTGTGAACAGGTCTAATAAGTGGGCATCTTTGCCACATCATCTCTCTACGAATGATGCATCTGCCTACACAGCATCATGGATCTTTCAAAATGGAGAAATCAAGTTCCGATCAGCCACACCTCTCCTAGAGCCAATACTTTTCCACCAGACATAGTGAGTTGTTCCTTTGCTCCAAACTTCAAAAGGAAGGCCCTCCTGAGAGTGGTCCCAGAGGTCTCTCTGCCTCTCTGTGTTTTGGGGCATGCCCAAGCTTGTAATTGTGAGTTAACTAGCCTATGTAGCAGGCTAGCCCTCTACAAATTGGCCTCTGTTTTAGGGGAGGCCCTGGTGGGAGGCTTACCTACCTGCTGGCCACCAAAGTAGTTCAGAGCCTTAATCCATCTCTTTATCGCTGAACCAATACCTTTATATTTTTTACCCAACCCACTTTCTCTCCCATGCGCAGGCTAATCCTCAGCGAATGGGCCTGTTGTCTTGGGGGTGACTCTGGGCGATATTTTGGTCTACCTGCTGGCCAGCATGGTAGTTCAAAGCCTGAATCTCATTAAGGGCTGATGAAGGAAAATACTACTAAAAATCAATAGTAAAAGAAGGGGTGCATTATGACCAAATTAATATTCTATTTTCACAATTAACTTTTTTAAGCCTAAGAAGAGAAACTTTATTGTTTGCTCTAGCTTATGCCAACGCAAAGTTAATATTTTGGTGCAGTTTTCACCTACATTGTGAACACCGTAAAGCTCTACAGAGTTACAGTGAAGCATTACAGGCTCACCGTAAAGCACTACACACTCAGACTACAGTAGAAGAATAAATAGGGATATATATATATATATTTTTAAAAATCTTTTTATTAAAGACAGCAAGGTAGATACAATCACAATTTTCGGTTCTGATTACATAGCGATTTAACAAACAGTTTTCTGGATGGCACAGGTGCAGCACAATTATATACATTCAATTTTCACATTGCTCGGCGGGTATAGGGTCATCCAGGAGGGGAGGGGGGAGAGGAAGGGGTGGAGCGCAAATATGTCCACAATACTCGTTCCACCTTGACCATATATGAGTTCATTTTTGGGGACATCCTCTGGAAACATAGACAGTCTTTTCCCTAAACATACACCAGTCCATGTCTTGTTTCCATAATTGCAATCCGGGGGTCTCCCTCGCTCCCCACAGTCTGGCGATATTCAGTTTGGCAATCATAAAGCCCAGGGCCACCCAGATTTTCTCTTTGCTACTCAAGTCCGTCGGTCCCCATACATTAAGTAGACACTGTCCAGCATCCCGGTTCAAATCTTGACCAAGTACCTCAGACATACAGTTGATAACCTCCGTCCAATATGCACAAATCTTGGTACATTCCCACAGGATATGGATAAAGGTACCCTCCCTCCCACAGTTTTTTCTACACTCTGAGTCCTCCCCATAGCCCATGCGGGTCAAGGCCCTTCTAGAATAATATGTCCTGTGCAGAATCTTTAATTGCACTAATTTAAGCCTCAACAAGATTGCAACTTCCCTTGGAGAGGCAAGCGCCTCCACCCAGTCTACGTCATCTAAAGAATAAAGAGGGATATTTAATTTAGGATGCTGACTCAGATTAAAAGGCCAGCAGAACCAAGAAATTCAAATTCCCATCTGCAAAAGGCTTCGGTGTGCAGATAATGGCCTGAGTTAGACTAGTTCCAGTCGCTCAGCCCACACAGGTGTGCAAAAGCCTGTATACATGTGTTCACATGTAACCAGCACTGGGCCTCTTACCCCAGCTGCACGATAATGGATCTTATTTTTGAAAAGCGGACACTGATGGTTAGCCCTCAAAACCATTTTGCAAAAGCTAATAGTAAATGATACTCAGGTAGTGAGACTCACGGAAAAACATGACCCGAAAACCTGGTGGACCAATATCAAAACTTCTAGGAGGTTATGAGCGGATCTGAAACCTCTTCTTCGTAGAAGCAATTCCTAATCATTTTGGCAGGGTATAGGTTGTGCTCATATAAACATTTATCAAAAGTATTAAATGTTTTTACAGCTGACAAACTCTGCACTACTCAAAGTAGAAGCCTTTGAGATTGGGAAAACATTTGTAATGCATGACACTGTGACCCATAAATCTCTGTTCAAGCCACATTATCAACTTTGGAATTCCCAGCAAATCACAAGAAAAGTATTCAAATATGCATGGACATTATCATCTTTCATGCAATTTGTAAGGACAATGATCTGCCACGCCTCCGGTGGCAATAAAGCCTTGACATTTTGCTGCCTGCTCTTGTCAATTGCTACCCATTTGCACAGTGGAAGGTTTTTATAACTGTGGGAATAATGGATGGAAGCATTGTGGGGGGATAGATGGGGTCCTATGGAGTGCTGCATGTTCTCACCAATGTCCCATATGAACGTTTCCTCTTGTTTTGGCATTGTAGTTGCAATAATGGCACTTCGTGAATGCAAATGCTAGATGAATATCAGCTGTCTAGTGTGGACCTACCAATCTGCATTTGCACCTGGTTGCACAGATTTGCAGAAGGAGTTTGTCTCGTGGAGTAGGATGTTAGGGAATCTTTTTGGGAAACTGCTGTGCCATGTGCTTATTGATAAATTCAGCACCCAACAAAATATTTGTCTGATCACATTGCATAGACTGTGCAAAAACAACACTTCTATGTGAATTAGTCAATAATACATAGGGTATACATAGAAGGTGGTGAGATGCACTCCAGCGGAATACAATTTATCAATGTTTAAACCAATTCAGAACTTTATAGGCGTGCTTGCTTGTCCGCGCTCCACCCCATTGAGCAGCAATAATAACAAAACACGAGGGAACCTCCTTTGATTCCTCCAAGCTGCACAGCCACGTGACTGAATGAATCAAATGAATTAAATTCAAGTAGTTTAATCCTCTGTTTATCCATATTTTACTCCTTTACTATTAATCCTTCTTTATTTTAATGTTTATTCAATTCGTTTTACTCATACCAGTGTTTTGCGACGATATTCACACAAGCACAGGAGCACCAGTGAGTTCCACATGTCACGATTTTATTAAAATTAACCCAATGCATTTGGGGATAACAATCCCTTCATCAGGGGCATCTAAAATACAAAACAAATTATTTTACACAATACTATCAGCATTATCTTTATACTCCCAATACAACTAACAACCAAATTGCTTCCATTATTCTCTACAATTATTACGACAGTAGACATTAAAAGCAACATTGCGATTATGCATGCTAAAAGGAAAAAATGGGACAAAACTGTATGTAAATTACGACGACCGGTACAGGAGTCAGAGTTTCCGGTCAGAAAAAGACGACTATCAGTGTGTTAATTGAACTGGTATCTGAATTGGTTTAAACATTGATAAATTGGATTACGTCGGAGTGCATCTCACCACCTTCTATGTATATCGTATGATTTTTCGCCTCAAATTGTTGAGATGCACCCACGAATAAAACAAGAAGCACGAACATGGAAAAAGCATGCTAAAAGGAAAAAATGGGACAAAACTGTATGTAAATTACGACGACCGGCACAGGAGTCAGAGCTTCCGGTCAGAAAAAGACGACTATCAGTGTGTTAATTGAACTGGTATCTGAAGGAATGTGCAACTGCCACTACCATTACGAATACTAATGGTCCAAAGAAATTATGAGGACAATACAGATGCAGATGTGGGGTATCTGGTCGTGTTGCTCATCCAGTATTAGAAACACTGATCAAATTAGTTTATTGCATCAATAATCGGGGTATTGAGCAAGCACCGTTTCGTGAGGGATGGGTTACAATGTATTCTGGGACGTGTGGTCTGTTCTGATGAATTAAAGGAGGAAGGAGAACGAGTGCATTATACAAACAGTCCGCAGTCTAGTTTTGTTCACAGCTTCAGTATAGATACACGTGATCAACCACCTGGGGGAAGTTAGGAGGGTTGATGAACCATGAACAGGCTTTGAACAACTGATGCAGTTTTTCATTGAAAGGGATAAGCGTGCCTCGGCACGCAATGAAATAATTAATTTGATTCATTCAGTCACATGGCTGTGCGGCTTGGAGGAATCAAAGGAGGTTCCCTCGTGTTTTGTTAATAATACATATGGACCATGTAGTTCCAAAGCCTCTGTTGAATTTAGCAATAGCATGGTGTTGTAACCAGTCAAGTTCAAACACCATCCCCTAGCAACTAAGTTGAGTTCCTCTTTTTATATCTCTAGGGAATATTCATTTACTTATTGTACAATGATTTCCATTTTTCCATTCAATTGCCTATCGTGTCCTGAAACACTTTTTAAACCACGTGTATATTGATCATTCCCAATATTTGAAAACTCAAAGATAAAATATCAGTGGTATTAATTTTTCCTGCAAAATATTTACAGTGATTTTTGTCATAAAACTATCTCCCGCTAAAGAATGGAACATTAGTATTTCAGTTCAACACATTTTACATATCATTTTTTGACTTACCACTCTCTTGGCTATGTTGAATGCCTAAGAATTCATCAAAGGTCTGGAGTGTTGTGCTCTGGGCAGCACTTCCTCCTGAATATGCCATTGGCTCTTCAGAGACTCCTTCATATATCAAGCCATCTGGCAATGCTGAGTTATCCTTCCAACTGCACAAGAATATAGTTCAGAAAGAGTGAGTGATTTTGCACTATGATATCTAAGAACTACATTTGCAAAGGTAGAGGTAGGTGTCATTACTAAACAAATATTGGATCTTATGTACTAATGTTTTGCAGTTTGGTAAACAGTATGAAATTTATTTCTGAATGCCAACAGCGTGATTAGAGACACCCACCTTCTAGAATGAAGCACCTTCATTTATAAACCACTGCACATTGGTGAGACTTTGAGAGAAGATGGAACTAAAGAAGAGGAATAAAGCGACCACTGTGTTTACTTATTGCTTCTTAAAGAGGACTCCAGGCTTGTATTTTCTGAGACTCAGTTGGCTCAAGACAATGGCACATTGGCCTCCCCACTCCTTCTGGGGCACAGTCAGGGGTGGATTTGCTGTGTACCCTGAATCAGAGGATCTCTTGGATAGCTATAGAGCAGATTTTGCCCGGGTAAAGGGTACCTCAGAATCCGGCAATACAAGTTGGTGTCCTGTAAGTGGGTAGGAGGCCAAGGGGCTTTTGAAGTTGAGGCAGTTGATAAACTCAATTTTGAGGGCCATTGGGTGATGCTACAGAGACACACCGGGCTTGACATGCAGGATGTGGAGGTAATAGTTCAAGTCCTTGAGCTCTTCCTCAATGAAGGAAGCACAGTCAAAGTTATAAAGCTCCAGATAAAACATCTGAAAATGTAGAAGTGAGGAGGCTCTGCAATCAACTCCGGTTAACTGAAGCATTACACCAAGAGTGAAACACAACAAACTCCATGTTAAAGTCCCATGCGGATCCCAAGAAAACTGTCTATGTGCTTCTTGCTCCTAAGGCAGCTGTCTGGTTGGTCCCCAGGCTCACTAAGTAGAGAAAAACCTAATTGTCTCTAACTGTTTCAAAGATGCCCCCTTCAGAGGGCCACTGCCACAGAGGACCCGTCAACGTGTGTTTTACATGCTATTTACCATCAGATTATGCCCCAAAGGGAGGGCAAGTTCTCCTGGGGACTCAACAGCCAAGTGTGCCATAGTCCCCTTGGAAAGTGTTCCCTCAGGATGGCTAGTGTCAATGGGGATCACTCAGCTGTCAGGTGCTACAAGGTGTGAGATACAAGACCCACCGTAAAAAGCCACTGTGGAACCCCAAAACTGTGTAGAAAGACCCAGTAGATGGATGGCAGGCATGAGATGCATCAACTCTCTCCTTTACCTCTTTACCCCCAGAAGGAGCAAAGCAGAAGATGGGCACGCACACAGTTTGCCTGCTGGCAACTCCAAGGTCTGTGTCATGACTGTACAGGGGAGGCAGGAAGCTAGCTCCAGTGCTCCACTCCCAAAGAGCACATGGTAGGGAAAGAGCAGGCGTGGAAGTGCACGGTGCCCCCCTGGAGAAACAGCATAGAAAACGATAATACTCTCCAAGGGATAACTTTATTTATCATATGAGCTTTGTATAGGTATGTTAATCAGCAATACACATAAGCAGTGGAAATATTACAAATGAGCCAAACACTTCAAGTGAGATCAAACGAGTGAGCGACAATCTTCAAATTCTAAAAACATTAGTGTTGCTTTTACTCATACTAAATGCAGTATGTAACACAAACAAAATTGCAAAGCTAAGCAGCCAAAGTATCAAAGGTACTTGGAGGACACAGGCCTATTTTGTCCAAGTAATTCTGAAAATAGTTTTTTTACTTTTCTCCTTAAAATTTCTCATATTAACATATTTACTATTTCAGACACTTTACTGTTAAAAGACCCCCTTTAAATGTACAAACTGATAAGTACATTAGCTGAATCTTATGTCACAGCCCTAGGCCCCCTGTAGAACACTTCGTGCCCCAGGGAGTGGCGCACTCTACAGTTCAAAAATCACTGCTATATTGAATTTTATCATCAAAATTGTTTGCGAGCCAGGTTGATATGTTCATTATTAAAACACAGCAACATATAAGGATTCATTAATAATCAATACTTACCCAGAAAGAAAGATCCGGATGACAATATAAAATATTGCTGGATCAACATAATCTGAGAAAAGAAAATGTGAAGTAAGTGTGTATGTGTCAACAAACAAATGAATCTGTGCAAACATACAGCTTTCACTATGTTGGGGGGACAGCAGTCATAAGAAAAGCTTTGAACTTTGAGAGCCTCTTTTGCTGATCTCTCTAAGAGATTTTTAAAGGTGACCTGACAAATTCTGAATTCTTTGTCCAGTTGCAACTGTTGTAGTGTAACTTCGACAGCATGGAAATCCCCACATACCAGTTAAAATAGGTTTGGTTCCTTCTTTAGGACAACAAAGGAATTCTGCCACCCGTCTGACGGTACTACTTCAAACCAACACAGTGGGCTAGCTTAAGTAATAGTAGCGGCCGGTGTATTGATAAAGTAGCAGGGTGGGGGGACAGGGGAGCGTGGAAGGACAAGACGAAAACAGAAACACCTACCTGCATTGCGCCCCTCTCTCTGCAGGCACAGGCTCCCAGAGTGCACTGCGGCCAATCTTGATGCTGCTTTCACGCTGCTGAAACCAGCCTCAGGATTGGCCTGAGCTCGGAGGATTTGCACTCCCAGTTAGACTGGGAGCCTGTGCCTGCTGTGTCCAACCTGGCAATGCAGCTCGGGTTGGAGAGAATTCAGTGCTCATGACGATTTGGCCGGCCAAACCATCATGCACACTGATAACAGTGCCCACCACTCCCTCTCAGTCCCTGTCATCCCCTGGCCATGCCCCCAAGACTCCACAGTATGAGAAAATAAAACTATAATAAACATGGTTTATTATCATTTCATTTTTCAAGTTTTGCAGCTGCTACTGCTGGCAGGGAGGTGACACTCATTCACCATAGCGGAGGAGCCGCCACTGTTAAGTAATTAATGTTTCTAGGAGAATAACCTTATTTGACCCCCTGCTCTCCATGGGGTTGTAATCAAATCTTCTCTTGATGCAAAAAAACTATTCTCAATCGAAAACTCAAAAGGATATTAAACCACAAAAACTGATTATTCCAAAACACAGGGTCTGATTTTTATGATGGCGGTAAACATATACCATTGCAACAGCGACAGAATATGCTTACAGCCAACATAATGGCCTGCCCGCTGAATTTAGATTTGGACAGAAGTTTGGTTTATTCATGGTGAAGACTACTCTGTCTTCGCCATGATTAAACCCCTCTGGTTGCCCTGTGACGTAAGGGTCATCTGAGGCAGAACTCTAATTCCGGCCACCTAATATATATGGGAGGAAATAAATGTTAGTTTTCACTGCCCATCATTGCCAATGGAACCCTGGTGAAATGGGGCAGTGAAAAACTGCTAAATGCTCCCCTCTCACCACGAGAGAGGGCTCCCATGGCGAGGTGAGCATTTTATTTTTTATTTTCAAAAACAAAATCCTGCAGTGGGATTTTCTTTTTGAAAATAAAAAATACAACAGATTGGTGCAGGGCTTCATCCTGTTAATGCAGCCTTGCACAAAACTACAAAAAGCACTGACAAGAACTACTGTAATGGTGGTTCCCGGAAATGCTTTAAGAAATGACCATCTGCTTGGTGGTCATTTCTAAATCCAGTGGATGGTACCTTCATAAGGGTGATAGAGTAATTTCCTCCACCGCACTGGCAGAGATGCTTTGCTTTGTTCAGATTATAAATCTGGCTCATTGTCTTTACTGTGTGAGTGAAGACAAATTCAACAAAACCGCTTTTAAAATGTATTTTAAAAAACAACAGGTTACCATACCTCTAGTAACAATTCTCGCAATGGAGCAATTTTGATGAACTGACAGTGGCTACCTTTAAATCATGCCAGCTGGCCCATATAGAAAGTCTGTTTATATGGTAAACAACCATAGCAACAGAACCTAACTGTATCCATTTTTGTAAAACTTTTCAAGTCACAATGTAGCCTGGCAGCATCGATGAGGCGTTTTTACCCACAAAGAATGGCAGGCCACCCCTTACATAAATGCGAATACTGTTCACAAGAACACATAGGAATTAGGAAAATTCAAAGATCCACAAGCAAAGCAAAATAAAATTGGTAAGACAAAATGTTGTCAACCCTGAGTCTCCATATTGAGAATATATGACTGTACCACACAAGCCATTACCACACATGGCTTTACAACTTGCACATTACAATGCCTGCAACATTACCACAAAAGTCTTTACCAGGCAAAACTTAACCACGCATACAGGGACATCTTAAGGATTTTGGGGGCCCTGGGCCAAACCTATTTTGGGGCCCCTGTTTGGTACAGATTTTATTTTATAATCCACTTTCAGCTCTTTTATGCCCTCTTTGGCCAGGTCACTAAATGCACCTCCTCACTCGTCCAAATTCTAAATGTGTTTACATCTAATATTCAGGGATAGTGACAATATTGAAACACAGCAGCAGTTCACTAATATTGCTGTAAATATTCTCTGTGACACACTCCCATTTCTCATATGAGAGGCCCTGTTTTGATCTAAAAGAAAACATTTTATGGATATAAACTCAACAATTTTTATGGATGTAAACACAACATTTCTCTGCAAAATGTCTGTAATAGGCTCTCACACAGCACCCATGTTAAAAATAAATTAAAGGAATACGGTATTTAAAACAATCTGTTTCAGAATTATTCAAGGTCATCAGGGAAAGACTCTGTAGAAGAGGGTTGGCTCTGTCAGGGGGCCCCCGGAAAGGCGGGGGCCCTGGGCCAGAGCCCAATTTGTCCATGTTTTAAAATGTCTCTGCACGCATATGCCTTTACCACGCATGCCTTTACAACAACATTTTGTGTATGGTAAAGGCATGTGTGGGATTAAAATATAAAAATTTAACAGGAAAGTATTTCCCCAGTGTGTGTGTGCGTATGTGTGTGTGTGAATATATATATATATATAGAATGATATTTATACATATATACATTAGAAAATATATATAAATATAACAATATATATATATATATATATATATATATATATATATATATATATATATATATATATATATTCACTGAAAAAAACAAAGGTTACAAGGACATTATAGTAAGGAAATAGAAATAAAAAACCTTAGAAATTCACTGAAAAAAATAAAGGTTACAGAGACGTTATAGTTAGGGGGATATTTTACTCGTACAAAACCAGAGAAATTCAGCAGTTATAGTTAGCTGAGCTAACTATAACTCGCGCCTTATCACCTCACATAATATATCACTCATGAAAATAGTCAGTGACATCACTGATGACATCACTGATGACATCTCAAATAACATCCCTGATTACATCAATCCGGTGACTGTGAGTGTTTCTAAGAGGTTTGAGTGTTAAATATATATACACTAAGGTGTATTAATGAATCATTGGGTGTATGAGTACCTGTATGGGTGATTTAGTGGGTGCCTGACTGACTGTATAAGTAAATGATTATACGTGTCTTAGTGAATGTATGGGTGAGTTACTAATTTGTGTGAATGTCTGTATCATTCTGTCAGTTGATGTGTAAGTGGCTGCATGGGTTGGTGAGTAAGTACATGAGTGGCTGTAAGGGTTATTGATTGGTTGTCTGAGTACCTGTATGCGTGTATGAGTGTCTGTGTGGGTGAGTGAGAGGGTGTGTGACTCCCTGCATGGATGAGTGAGTGGGTGAATCACTGGCTGTATAAGTTCATGAGTGCATATGAGAGGGACTGTATGGGTGAGTGAGTGTGCGTAAGGCTGTGTCGGTGAGTGAATGGATGTGTCAGTGGTATATGGGTGAGTAACTGCATATGTGAAAGGCAGTATAGGTGAGTATTGGACTATATAAGTGATTGTATGTGTGAGTGAGTGATTGCGAGAGTTGCTGTATGGGTGAGTGTGTGCTTTTGTCTGTGACTGTATAGGTGAGTAAGTATGTGTTAGTATCTGTATGAATAAGTGAGTTGGTGTGTGTATAACTGTATAGGTGAGTAAGTGGCTGTGTGATTGACTCTATGGGTGAGTGAGTAGGTGTGTGAGTAGCTCTAGGGGTGACTGAGAGTGTGTGTGTAGCTGTATGAGTAGATATATCAGTGGCTTTATTAGTGAGTGAGTTGGTGTACAAGTGGATGTATGGGTGACTATGAATCAGTGAGTGGGTATGTAAGTACTGGTATGGGTTTGTCAATTGTTTAGAGAATGGTAGTGTGAAAGTTGGAGTGGGTGTATGAAAGGTTACATGGGGTGTGAGTGGATGTGTCCGAGATTCTGTAGATGATGTCATCAGCGATGTCATTTGAGATGTCATCAGTGATGTCACTGACCATGTCATGAGTAATGTAATATGTGAGCTCATAAGCAGTGCATTGCGGGGGCGCAAGTTATAATTGCTGAATTTCTCTGGTTTGTACGAGTGAAATATCACCCTAACCATAACGTCCCTGTAACCTTTGTTTTTTCCGGTGAATTTCTAAGGTTTTTTTAAATTCTATTTCCGAACTATAATGTCCCTGTAACCTTTAGTTTTTTCAGTGAATTTCTAAGGTTTTTTAAATGCTAATTGTCAACTATAACTTCCCTGTAACCCTTGTTTTTTTCAGTTTCTGCATGAGTGAATGGATGAGTGCAAGCAGAGTGCCTAGGTCATTGGACAAGGGAATGAATGGTGCCTGAGTGAATGGATGAACACATGCATAGTGCATGAGTGAATGGATGAGTGCAAGAGCAGTGCCTGGGTGAATGGATGAGTGCATGGATAATGCCTGAGTAAATGAATTAGTGCATGGGTAGTGCCTGGTGATTGGATGAGTGTATGGGCAGTGCCTGAGTGAATGGCTGAGTGCATTCGTACTGCCTGAGTGAATGGATGACTGCATGGGTAGTGCCTGAGTAAATGGATGAGTGAAAGCATAGTGCCTGGGTGACTGTGTGAGTGCATGGATAGTGCCTGGGTGATTGCAAGAATGTATGAATAGTGCCTGGGTGGTGATTGGATGAGTGCATGGATACTACCTAGGTGATTGTATGAGTACATGAGTAGTGCCTGCATGTGTGGATGAGTGCATGGGTAGTGCCTGGGTGAATGGATGAGTGTAAGGGTAGTGCCAGGGTGATTGGATGTGTGTAGGTTGTGCCTGGGTGAATGGATGAGTTCAAGGATAGTGCCTGGGTGATTGTGTGAGTGCATGGATAGTGCCTGGGTGATTGGATGAGTCCATCAGTACTACCTTGGTGATTGGATGAGTGCATGAGTAGTGACTGGGTGAGTGGATGAGTGCATGGGTAATGCCTCAGTGAATGGATGAGTGAAAGGGTAGTGTCTGGGTTATTGGATGAGTGCATGGATAGTGCCTGAGTGAATGGATGAGCACATGCATACTGTCTTAGTGAATGGATGAGTGCAAGGGTAGTACCTGGGTGACTGGATATGTGCATGAGTAGTGCCTGCGTGAATGGATGAGTGCATGGGTAGTGCATGAGTGAATGTATGAGTGCAAGGGTAATGCCTGAGTAAATTAATGAGTGGAAGGATAACCCCTGAGTGATTGGATGAGTGCAATGTAGTGCCTGGATAATTGCATGAGTGCAAGGGTAGTGCCTAGGTGATTGGGTGAGTGCATTGATAGTGCCTGGCTAATTGGGTGAATGAATGCATACTGCCTGTGTGATTGGGCGAGTGCTTGGATAGTGCCTGGGCATTTGGATGAGTGCATTGGTAGTGCCTCAGTGAATGGATGAGTGCATGGGCAGAGGCTGAGTGAATGGATGAGTGCATGGGTAGAGGCTGAGTGAATGGATGAGTGCATGCATACTGCCTCAGTGAATGGATGAAAACAAGGATAGTGCCTGAGTGAATGGATAATGGCTGGGTAAATTAATGAGTGTATTGGTAGTGGCTGAGTGAATGGAGGAGTGCATGGGTAGTGTCGCAGTGAATGGATGAGAGCAAGGGTAGTGCCTTGATGACTAGATCTGTGCATGGTTAGTACCTGAGTGAATAGATGAGTGTATGGGTAGTGTGTGAATTAATGGATCAGTGCAAGGGTAGTACCTGAGTAAATGAATGAGTGAAAGGGTAATGCCTGAGTGATTGGATGAGTGCAAGGTGGTGCCTGGGTATTTTCATGAATGCAAGGGTAGTGCCTGAGTGATTGGGTGAGTGCCTGGGTGATTGGGTGAATGAATGCATAGTGCCTGAGTCAATGGATGAGTGTATGGATAATGGCTGGGTGAAGGAAGGAGTGCATGGGTAGTGCCTGGGTGAATGGCTGAGTGCATGGGTAGTGCCTGGGTGAATGGATGAGTAGACGCGTAGTACCTTGGTGAATGCAATTGTAGTGCCTGGGTGAATGGATGAGTACATGGTAGTGCCTAAGTAAATAGATGAGTGCGTGGGTAGTGTGTGAGTGTATGGATGAGTGCATGTGTAGTGCCTGGGTGATTGGATGAGTGCATGGGTAGTGCCAGAGTGAATGGAAGAATGCATGGGTAGTACCTGAGTGATTGGATATGTCCATGGTTAGTGCCTGGGTGAATGGATGAGTGCATGGGTACTGTGTGAGTGAAAGGATGAGTACAAGCGTAGTACTTGGGTCATAGGATGAGTGTATGGGTAGTGCCTGAGTAAATGGATGAGCACATTCATAGTGCCTGAGTGAATGGATGAAAGCAAGGGTAGTGCCTGGGTGATTGGATGTGTGCATGAGTAGTGCCCGGTTGATTGGATGAGCGCATGCGTAGTGCCTGGGTGATTGGAAGAGTGCATCGGTAGTGGCTGGTGAATGGATGAGTGCATGGGTAGTGCCAGAGTGAATGGAAGAATGCATGGTTAGTACCTGAGTGATTGGATATGTCCATGGTTAGTGCCTGGGTGAATGGATGAGTGCTATGGGTACTGCGTGAGTGAATGGATGAGTACAAGCATATTACTTGGGTCATTGGATGAGTGTATGGGTAGTGCCTGAATGAATGGATGAGCACATTCATAGTGCCTGAGTGAATGGATGAATGCAAGGGTAGTGCCTGGGTTATTGGATGTATGCATGAGTAGTGCCTAGTTGAATGGGTGACTGTATGGATAATGCCTGATTGAATGGATGAGTGCATGGGTAGTGCCTTAGTGAATAGATGAGTGCAATGGTAGTGCCTGGGTGATTGTGTGAGTGCATGGATAGTGCCTGGATGATTTGAAGAATGTATGAGTAGTGCCTGGGTGATTGGATGAGTGCATCAGTACTGCCTTGGTGATTGGATGAGTGCATGAGTAGTGACTGGGTGAGTGCATGAGTGCATGGGTAATGCCTCAGTGAATGGGTGAGTGAAAGGGTAGTGTGTGGGTTATTGGATGAGTGCATGGATAGTGCCTAGGAGGTTGGGAGAGTGCATAGATAGTGCCAGAGTGAATGGATGAGTACATGGGTAGTGCTTGGGTGATTGGATGAGTGCTTGGGTAGTGCCTGAGCGAATGGATGAGCCCATGCGTAGTGTCTTAGTGAATGGATGAGTGCAAGGGTAGTGCCTGGGTGACTGGAGTAGTGCCTGCATGAACGGATGAGTGCATGGGTAGTGTGTGAGTGAATGTATCAGTGCATGGGTAATGCCTGAGTAAATGAATGAGTGGAAGGATAACCCCTGAGTGATTGGATGAGTGCAAGGTAGTGCCTGGATAATTGCATGAGTGCAAGGGTAGTGCCTAGGTGATTGGGCGAGTGCATTGATAGTGCCTGGCTAATTGGGTGAATGAATGCATACTGCCTGTGTGATTGGGTGAGTTCTTGGACAGTGCTTGGGTGATTGGATGAGTGCATGGGTAGTGCCTCAGTGAATTGATGAGTGCATGGGTAGTGGCTGAGTTAATAGATGAGTGCATGCATACTGCCTCAGTGAATGGATGAAAACAAGGATAGTGCCTGAGTGAATGGATGCGTGCATGGATAATGGCTGGGTGAATTAATGAGTGTATTGGTAGTGGCTGAGTGAATGGAGGAGTGCATGGGTAGTGTCAAAGTGAATGGATGAGAGCAAGGGTAGTGCCTTGGTGACTAGATCTGTGCATGGTTAGTACCTGAGTGAATAGATGAGTGTATGGGTAGTGTGTGAGTGAATGGATCAGTGCAAGGGTAGTACCTGAGTAAATGAATGAGTGGAAGGGTAACGCCTGAGTGATTGGATGAGTGCAAGGTGGTGCCTGGGTATTTTCATGAATGCAAGGGCAGTGCCTGGGTGATTGGGTGAGTACCTGGGTGATTGGGTGAATGAATGCATAGTGCCTGAGTCAATGGATGAGTGCATGGATAATGGCAAGGTGAATGAAGGAGTGCATGGGTAGTGCCTGGGTGAATGGCTGAGTGCATGGGTAGAGCCTGATGGACTGGATGAGTGCATGGGCATGGGTAGTGTCTGGATGAATAGATAAGTGCATGGGTAGTGCCTGGGTGAATGGATGAGTAGACGCATAGTACCTGGGTGAATGCAACTGTAGTGTCTGGGTAAATGGATGAGTGCATGGTAGTGCCTGAGTAAATGGATGAGTGCATGGGTAGTGTGTGAGTGAATGGAGGAGCACAAGCGAAGTGCCTGGGTGATAGGATGAGTGCATGGGTAGTGCCTGGTGAATGGATGAGTGCATGGGTAGTACCAGAGTGAATGGAAGAATGCATGGGTAGTACCTGAGTGATTGGATATGTCCATGGTTAGTGCCTGGTTGAATGGATGAGTGCATGGTTACTGTGTGAGTGAATGGATGAGTACAAGCTTAGTACTTGGGTCATTGGATGAGTGTATGGGTAGTGCCTGAGTGAATCGATGAGCACATTCATAGTGCCTGAGTGAATGGATGAATGCAAGGGTAGTGCCTGGGTGATTGGATATGTGCATGAGCAGTGCCTAGTTGAATGGGTGACTGTATGGATAATGCCTGAGTGAATGGATACGTGCATGGGTAGTGCCTTAGTGAATGGATGAGTGCAATGGTAGTGCCTGGGTGATTGTGTGAGTGCATGGATAGTGCCTGGATGATTGTAAGAATGTATGAGTAGTGCCTGGGTGATTGGATGAGTTCATGGGTACTGTTTGGGTGATTGGATTAGTGCATGGGTACTGCCTGGTTGATTGTATGAGTGTGT
Organism: Calotriton arnoldi; assembly: GCA_963921515.1. NCBI lineage: Eukaryota > Metazoa > Chordata > Amphibia > Caudata > Salamandridae > Calotriton > Calotriton arnoldi. The sequence goes on along the minus strand of CAWUFW010018730.1, from coordinate 155,062 downwards.
GGGTAGCACATAGGTGACTGAATGAGTGCAACATTAGTGCCTGGGTGATTGGATGAGTGCAAGGGTAGAGCCTGGGTCATCGGATGAGTACAAGGGTAGTGGCTTAGTGATTTGGTGAGTGCATGTACACTGCCTGCGTGATTGGGTGAGTGCATGGATAGTGCCTGGGTGATTGGATGAGTGCATGGGTACTGCCTGGGTGATTGGATGAGTCCATGAATAGTACCTGGGTGAATGGAGGAGTGCATGGCTAGTGCCTCAGTGAATGGATAAGTGCATACATAGGGGCCGATTCCGATCTCGGTCGGAGGCGCACCCAATACCATTCGGTCGGGAAAAAAGCCATGCGAAAGCCTGTTTCCCGACCGAACCGTACGCGGGTCCGGCCGAGCGAGTACGATGCGAGTCGCCGACCGACTCGTCCGGGCGACCCGACCGCTCCGACCGACTCGTACCCGGATCGTACCGCTCCGACCGACTCGCTCGGACCCGGTTCGCACCGCGCAATGGAGACGTTTTCCGGCCGGGTAAGTACGATGCGCACCTCGACCGCTCCGACCGACTCGCGCCGTCCGACTCGAACTCGCTGTCGGAGCCGTACTTTGGGGGTCCGTGTCGGACCCCCTGTCACGCGTACCCGTGCGAGGCGCACACAGGGGGGACCCATGGGTCCCCCCTACCTGTGCGTGTACGCCGCGGGCGCTCGCGGCGTACTCGCTGTAGGGGCGCCCTTGTCCGCCTCGCACCCATTGAGGCAATGGGAGCCCGCGTACGCGTTGTACGACCGGCTCCCATTGAGTTCAATGGGAGTCCGACCGACTCGTGTCCGATAACATACGGACGCATCGTACTCGTTCGGTCGGACTGCACGGGTCCGATTCGGTCGGAAATCTCTCCGGGTCCGGCTCGGTCGGAGAAATTTCCGGCCCGAATCGGAATCGACCCCGTAGTGTCTGGGTGTTTGCAAGGTGCATGGATAGTGCCTGGGTGATTGAATGAATGCCTAAGTAGTTGCTGGGAGATTAGATGAATTCAAGTGCAGTACCTGAGTGATTGGATGACTGCTTAGGTAGTGGCTAGATGATTGGACAAGTGCAACTGTTGTGCCTGGGTGATGGGATGAGTACATGAGTAGTAACTCAATGAATCATCACTAGATTAGTGATTTGACACACGTAATATATCTCGACCTCCAATCACTGTGAAAAACTAGAAAAAGACAGAAATGTATTAGAATTTCTTTTCAAACATTAAGCAACCAAACAACATACAATATGTTTTAATCAAAACTTTAATTCAACATAGACAAATGTTTTAATATTTTTCCCTGTTTTCAGCTTTCATACTTGTTCACTCTTAACAGTGCTTTGTATGAAGTTTCATCATGAAACAGTGGAAAAAACAATCAATGGATTGAAAAATAAAATGGGTACAGTAGACCATTACAACTGTCATACTGTTAACTGCACTCACCTCAAGTTTTTTAATACTGGCTTGCTGATAGTTTACAACCTTAATGAAAGCAACTATATGTTAAAACTGTTTCTGATATTTTTATATCTGGTACAAAATGTCCAACAATTATAAAGCAGTCTTCATTTTTGCATATCCTTTTGTAAACATCATCCCTGTTAAGCCAAAGGATGTCTAAAATGTTCTTAGTCCATGTATGAAAAACATAACTCATAGTATTACGTAGAAGTTGCTGCAGCAGAAACAAAAGGAGACTTTTTTTAGTGGTGAAGAGACTTTTCACATGTAACTCAAGGCAACTGGTATTATAGCACCTCCAATTTCTTTGTATCTGTAGTTACACAATGTAGTCCTTAAATATTTATAAATTCCTTGCCCGCAGTTAAAAAGAGTCCTTCATTTCTAATAGCTTGCTGTAGACAATACCCCCAATAGGCTGAATAATGTCTCACAAACACATAATCCATATATATTTCAACACAATATCACATTTTCTTATCCTAGATTCTCCTTAGAACTTCAGTTGTAGAAATAGCAGATATGAGTTTGGTACCTTTTGGTTAGTCTCGATTTGAATGTCACTTGTATGTCATTGCACTCTGTCCATCCTGTTTGACATTTCCAATATATTGTGTAGTGTCCAGAGGTTATATTAACTCCTTCATGAAATATGATTGCTATAATTGTGAAAGTTCTTTTTGAGATGGAAATGTATGCAGCTTTAAAGTTTGTAATTTCAGTTCCTAATTTAGTGCCATCAGCTCTGCATTGTTGTAGCATGACTTTGATATATTTCCCATACTTCTGTAGAAACAACGTCGACCTAAGTTCTGATCTGCAGTTTGGACAGGTTGTATCTTGATGAGCGTTTGTAGTTAAATCTTCAAACGGCACAGCTTCACAATCTGGTAATCGCCAGTAGAGGAATTGTTCTGAATTGATTTCAGTGCTAGCCGCAATTTCACAATCTTCACAGTTATGGGTCCATTTATAAGATAAACCAAATAATTCATTGATATTCACATCTTTTTCATCTAATAGTCCTAGAATTAGCATTAGAAATTCTTGACCATCCTGCTGAAGATTTTGAAAGAACACTACTGATCCAGTACAGCCATCGGTGAGTTTTCTTATTCCAGTGGCAGAAAGTGTAATACTTCTATCACTTCTTAATTCTTCAAGTAAACTACACAGTTGTGAAGACATTCTTTTATCTACCTTTTCTTTAATTGAATTTGTAAAATGAGGCAAATGATATAGTCCATTTAACATTACATCTGCATAACAGTTCACTCCAGGTTCATTATCAAAGTGATAGCCTTGTATTTCCTCATTGTGCTTTAGTTTTCTTTTCTTTCCTCCTTGTTGATGTTCTTTTTGTTCATCTTTCTGTACAACTCTGATAGACTGTTTTGATATTTTCCGCTTTGGACACAGTATTGATTTTTGAACCACTGGATACAGATCTAATTGAGGAGCTCACATCAGTACTTTCTTAAAACATCATTTAGGGCTGGGATGGCATTGGATTAAATTCAAAATGTGATTTCTTCTCATCAAAATCAATCAGAAATAAACCAGACAATGTTCTAATTTGCGACAAAGCACCATATGACATTCCTTCTTTGAATACACTACTACCAATATTAACAAGACCTGTATCTACACTTAAACCTTGCGATTTGTGAATAGGTACTGAATACGCTAAAGACACTGGGAACTGCTTTCGCTGGCCATACAAGTCGTTCACAAGTAGGAAACGTATAGCACATCTACCAATCTGCTTAACTTCAGCAATATCATCAAATTTTATGGATACGTATTCCACATAATTTCTGCTTTGCTAATTAACAAATTTCATAACTTTACTCATTGCACCATTCACTAGCCCTTCTTGAACGTTTAAATTACAACGTAAGCTTACCCGACAATTTTTCTAATCGTGCAGTTTTTGACACAGACTTTTCTAAACTATCCAATTTTATTTGCAGTTTTTCTGTTAGTAGCACTGTAACTCCTTGATGTTCCATTTTATCATTTGCTCTAATTTCGATGATCTCTTCTTTTTCCAGTTGCAATAATCTTTCATTGAATTTACTACACTCCTCAAGAGTTGGCATCAAACAAACAATAGTCTTCTCTTCCTTAACAAAATTGTACATTACGTCAGCAGCTGAACCATTACTTGGAAACAATTTTTTGATGAGACAGGTTTGTAATACTGTCTTTCCCTCGTTTGTGAGGACTCCCACTCTTATATCCTTTAGTGTATCTGCATAATGCATATCAGATGCTTGGCGCATATTTTGGATTAACTCTTTGTATTGAAAGTTTTTCCAAATGTTTATATTTCCAATACTTCCTAGGGAATTCCTTGTTTCATTATGTAGTAGTTTCTTGAATATAGGTTGTCCTTTTACGGGATTTAGCTGTAGCGGGTCTCCAAAGACTATTAAGTGTTTTCCTCCAAAAAGTAAATCGAAGTCAGTTTTTAATATTTACTGCATTCTTAAATGTATAAAAGCTAGCATTAGGTTAGACACCATGCTGACTTCATCAATAATTAGTAGCTTTATTTTCTTTAAAACTCTTGCCACTTCATGACAAGCATCATCAGATAATATGTTGTATTGTAATTTGTTGACATGTTTAACAGGCAGCATTAATAATCGATGAAGGGTAGCTCCTTTAACATTATGAGCAGCTAAGCCTATTGTTGCAGTGACTACACACAACAAGTTGGAATCTGTTGTCTTCTGTAGGTAACTTGTAGGTACTTTAATCAATAAGCTTTTTTCCAGTTCCGGCTTGACCACTTATGTACAATAGAACTGTTTATATGTAGAACATGCACACTTTTTATTCTCATGGAGAAATCCATGTTCAACTTTACCTTTTACCTCTTCAAAAAAAAATTCTGATCTGCATTTATTTGCTGTATTAGTAGATCTAGATCCACAGTTCCTGTCTTACTTGCTGCATTGCATTCTCCACCTCATTCATAGCTATTTGAGCTTAATTTTCAATGATTGGCTGTCCAAAGGATCTTGACTTCCAGGTGCTGAACTTTGACTGCTCTGAGAACTCACTCTTGCTATCTCAGCAGCAATTGTTTCTTCTTTGTTAAATCTCATCTCTCAACATTTGAAGATACACTGGAAACACAGAGCACTCAATGCTGTCTTTCAGAGTGTTGAATTAGTCTTCATAACAGTCAAATTCTCCAAGTAGCTCACTTTCAGTTCACCATGGCTTAAACAAGTGTAACAAGGCTAAATTGAAAAACTCTCTTTTGTCTGGAGTTTGGCAACTTAGCTTCGATGGTTGATTAAATTTCCTTTGTTGTGTCTCACCAAACATCCTTCTCATCCAGCCACAGCAAATTTACCTTCATCTATGTTTTCACTGACATTACTTCTGAAAGCATAATGTTGAAGTATTTCATAAAGACACATCTATTCTAGATGATGACTTCTTCTTGGATAGTACGTATCCAGCATGATACTCTTCAGAATATCTGTACTGTGTGGCTCAAATTCTGCATGATATTGAATTTCAGGAAGAGACTTCAGTACTCTGTTACGAGTATTAGCAAGCCCTAAACTCACCCATAGAACTCCTCTAGATTTAGAAAACAAACTAGCTGAGCTTAACCAGTCTACACATTCATAGGAGCCTATCTCTCTGTGAGAAAGCATTTTCAAACTAAAATTGTTTTCTGCTGAAATCTCCTCCCACATCTTTCATCTCAGTTTTCGTAACGTACAGAGCAACAGCAATTGAGTTGTTTGCAATAAACTGCACGTCAATGTTTGCATTTCACATCTTAAGAATCACAGGGCTGTAGTCATTAATGTACTTGGAGACCTCTGTTCTTCTTAGGTTGTATGTATTTTCCGGTAATTTCCTTGTAAGTGTATGTCTGACTGCAGACAAAAAGCTGTTGACTCTTCCTTGTGAGATGACAGGTCGTGGGAATCCGAAATGACATCTTGTATACAATTTCCCTTTTGCTCTGTATTTTCACTGGCAATATTTTCCACATCTCTGATTTTGGAATCGTAGAACTTGTTCTCTTAATATGCTGTCACTACTCTCCTTAGGGATGGTGCAAGTTACATACTGCTCAATAAAAGACAACACAGACTCATCACTGTCTGTTCTAAACTTTGGGGCATCTTTTACCCACAACACCATGTGAATATGGGGAGCACCTCTGGCTTGGTACTCTTTACGTCAAAAGAAATCAATCACTTTACCAAGAGGAGATTTTGTTTTGTATAAGATGAAAGCCATTATTGCTTTAAATCTATGATTAAAATATCTGTAAACTTTTGCAGGTGAGCACAGTTCTCCTGGCGTCTTCAGATGAATGTCTTTTATATTTGAATTTGCCGCCTGCAAGAATTCAAGCAGGTCATCTCATGCATATGCAGCACAACTCAGTGTCAGGAACCAAATGCTCCAAGGTTCCTCAACATGCACTTGAGTTCACCATGACGCCCTACCAATAGTCATTGGTCCCACGCTGACATGCTATCAGGTTTATTACAATGTTTTCCAAGTGCTCATCTTTCCTTGAACTTTTTCCGAAAGTTCGCTTGCTGATATATTATGCAAATGAACTCCTGTTTTTAGAATATGATTCATGGCATATGAGAGGCCAGATAAGTCACTCTCAAATAATCGGTGAAATATATATGGAATACAGTGACGAAATCTAGGACCTTCTGAATAAAGTCTACTACATCTATAACCAGCTGCAGGTATTTGCACAGGCCACTCGCCATACCTGCCACCTACTACAGTAGGAAAGAGATGTGGGAAACACATAGCTTCTAAACGTTTTTCCCACACATTTAATGGAGCTACTTTTGCTTCTTTCATTTGAAGCAGCTCAATGGCATCATCAATAACCTCTTTAGAATGCAAAGGGTGGATGCAATAATGTTCAAAAATTTCTTCTGTCCTTGACTGATCCACTTTCTCAATCTGACCTGTTGATGGAAATGTCTGATCCTCCATATGCGTGATATCTTGCAGGCTTTCCACATTTCTATAGTAAACATTGTTTTGCACCAGATATAAAGTTGCTTTTTTAACGTTGATAATATCTACTAAATCCTGCCATATCTTCTTGTTCTTGGTAGGCACACCATTTACTAGTCCTTCTTCTACATCTCTATCTACCCCTACCGTTTCAATATTTTTCTTGACGTAACTTGCCTGTCTTTGGCTCTATATGTACTATAACCTTAAATTGAGGTATAGTTTGGATAAGAATGGACTCATAAATATTTAAACCTTGAAGTGCTTCTGGAATGGGAACCAATTCTAACTTGTTATGCACAGCTCTAGCAGGCATTTTATTATCCTATTATTTATTGTAGCAGTACTTACATTTAACTTGTCCAGTGGACAAGTCAAATCTTTCTTCTACAAATAAGTACAGTGCAAACTTTTGCCAGTTATCATTAATCTCTGTTTTCATTTTTTAAATATAAGTCAACAGTCCGCATTTGATTCAAGTAGTGAGTGCGTCAACAGCATAAACAAACATACTCTGTTTTTTCAGCACATACTGTGTAAAAGTTTGTCATCTCTTCTTCAAAACTATCAACGGTAGGACCTGTGTCCTGTTCTACAACTCCTCCTGTAATCAACTCTTCAATTTCCCTACAGTCCTGCTCTGGACCAAAGAAACAAAACTGCACATCATCACAAACCTGTTCTACCTCGGCTACAGTACCATGCAAAAGTGCCCTCTTCATTTCTCCTAAACATAAAGCAGGCGTTTTTACATAGTACAGCCTTCTAATTAAAGTTTGCATTATTGAGTGGTGTACAGCTAACATCCTAAAATGACGAAAGATGATTTGGCATACTTTCTTTGATAAACAAGTTAGTGAGTGTTCCTGCAAATTTGTATGCTTTCTCAGCTTGCAAGGATCCAAACCTTGTAAAGTACTTATTTTGTGTTTTAAACTTCCCCTGTGAACTATACGTAGGAATTTCCTTAATATATCAATGGATTGCTGTCAAATACTACAAACACTACTACAATTCCATTTATATACATGGACCTGACTATGGGCCTGACTACGCCTCCCTTGTACCTCTTCTGCAATAACTTCTTCTACATTTCTAAGTACCATCACCTCTTTTGCTATAGAACTGCCATTCTTTATTTCATAACATTGTCCATTTTCATCAATAGCATTATCCTCGAGAAAGCTTTCTTCATTAAAGAAAGGCTCTGTACTAGAAATATGCATCCATTCTTCACTAAAAACTGTACAAAAGTTACTTCTATTCACTAATATTTTCTTCTGGTTTTGTCTGTTCATGCACAACAGTATTTTGTCAAGAGTCTTCATTCTATTTACAATCAAAATGAAAAGCTTCCTCTTCAAAGCAAAGGCCTTATCAACTACTCTCTCAACTAGTTCTTTTTGTTTCAGTGCCTCTTTCCTTCTATCCTTCTTCTTAGTTCTCTGTAGATTTATAACCACTCTACTACGAAGCATTCTGGCTCTGATTTACTTAACCCTTTCAGTGCTCATGACGGAATGGTTCTGTCATGAGCTCAAGTGCTGCTGTGCTCATGACGGAACCATTCCATCATGAGCACATGCTCAGAGAATCCCTCTGCTGCAGGCTGCAGAGGGATTTCCCATTTTTTTTTTTTGCCTGGGGAGGTGGGGAAGAGCTCCCCCAACCTCCCCAGGCCTATTACCTGGCTGGACTCCCCTGAGTGTCTAGTTTTCAGAAATGTGTGGGTTTGGTAGGTTTCCCAAGATGACCGCCGAGCCCGGGGCCAAAAACCCAGGGGCCTCCCCTTTCAAAACCAGGTTGTTTTGTGATAGGTCATTTTGATGTCTCCTCAATACATTTTGGGCCCTTGCCTATCGCTGGTACTTGACCCACCCACGCGAGTGAGGTATCATTTTTATCGGGAGACCTGGGGGAACGCTGGGTGGGAGGAAATTTGTGGATCCACATAGATTCCAGAACTTTCCCACAAAGAAATTTGAGAAAAAAGTTATTTTTTCATAAAAATTTGAGTTTTGCAGGGGATTCTGGGTAGGAAAACGTTGGGGGACCCACGCAAGCCATACCTCGCTGGACTCCCCCGGGTGTCTAATTTTCAGAAATGTGTGGGTTTGGTAGGTTTCCCTAGATGGCCGCCGAGCCCGGGGCCAAAAACTCATAGGACCCCCCTTGCAAAACCAGGTTGTTTTGTGATAGGTAATTTTGATGTCGCCTCAATAGGAGGTTTTGGGCCGTTTCCTGTCACAGGCACTAGGCCTACCCACACAAGTGAGGTACCATTTTTTTTGGAAGACTTTGGGGGACGCGGGGTGGGTGGAAATTTGTGGATCCACGCAGATTCCAGAACTTTCTACCACAGAAATGTGAGGAAAATGTGTTTTTTTGACAAATGTTTAGGTTTGCAAGGGATTCTGGGTAACAGAACCTGGTGAGAGCCAGTCAAGTCACCCCATCCTGTATTCCCCTGGGTGTCTAGTTTTCAAAAATGTATAGGTTTGCTATGTTTCCCTAGGTGCCGGCAGAGCTAGGGTTCAAAATCTACAGTTAGGCACTTTGCAAAAAAAGGGTCAGTTTTCACTCTGAAAATGTGGTGTGTCCATGTTGCGTTTTGGGGCGTTTCCTGTCGCGGGCACTAGGCCTACCCACACAAGTGAGGTACCATTTTTCTCGGAAGACTTTGGGGAACGCGGGGTGGGTAGAAATTTGTAGATCCACGCAGATTCCAGAACCTTCCACCACAGAAATGTGAGGAAAATTTGTTTTTTTGGACACATTTTTAGGTTTGCAAGGGATTCTGGGTAACGGAACCTGGTGAGAACCAGTCAAGTCACCCCATCCTGGATTCCCCATGGTGTCTAGTTTTCAAAAATGTATAGGTTTGCTAGGTTTCCCTAGGTGCCTGCAGAGCTAGGGTTCAAAATCTACAGCTAGGCACTTCGCAAAAAAAGGGTACGTTTTCACTCTGAAAATGTGTTGTGTCCACTTTGCGTTTTGGGCCGTTTCCTGTCACGGGCACTAGGCCTACCCACACAAGTGAGGTACCATTTTTCTCGTTAGACTTTGGGGAACGCTTGGTGGGTGGAAATTTGTGGATCCACACAGATTCCAGAACTTTCCACCACAGAAATATGAGGAAAATGTGTTTTTTGGACAAATTGTTAGGTTTGCAAGGCATTCTGGGTAACAGAACCTGGTGAGAGCCAGTCAAGTCACTCCATCCTGGATTCCCCTGGGTGTCTAGTTTTCAAAAATGTATAGGTTTTCCAGGTTTCCCTAGGTGCCGGCAGAGCTAGGGTTCAAAATCTACAGTTAGGCTCTTTGGAAAAAAAGGGTCAGTTTTCACTCTGAAAATGTGGTGTGCCCACGTTGCGTTTTGGGCCGTTTCCTGTTGCGGGCACTAGGCCTACCCACACAAGTGAGTTACCATTTTTCTCAGAAGACTTTGGGGAATGCGGGGTGGGTGGAAATTTGTGGATCCACGCAGATTCCAGAACTTTCCACCACAGAAATGTGAGGAAAATGTGCTTTTTTGGACAAATTTTTAGGTTTGCACGGGATTCTGGGTAACAGAACCTGGTGAGAGCCAGTCAAGTCACCCCATCCTGGATTCCCCTGGGTGTCTAGTTTTCAAAAATGTATAGGTTTGCTAGGTTTCCCAAGGTGCCAGCAGAGCTAGGGTTCAAAATCTACAGCTAGGCACTTTGCAAAAAAAGGGTCAGTTTTCACTCTGAAAATGTGGTGTGTCCACGTTGCGTTTTGGGCCGTTTCCTGTTGCGGGCACTAGGCCTACCTACACAAGTGAATTACCATTTTTCTCAGAAGACTTTGGGGAACGCGGGGTGGGTGGAAATTTGTGGATCCACGCAGATTCCAGAACTTTCCACCACAGAAATGTGAGGAAAATTTGATTTTTTGGACAAATTTTTAGGTTTGCAAGGGATTCTGGGTAACAGAACCTGGTGAAAGCCAGTCAAGTCACCCCATCCTGGATTCCCCAGGGTGTCTAACTTTCTAAAATGTATAGGTTTGCTAGGTTTCCCTAGGTGCCGGCAGAGCTAGGTTTCAAAATCTACAGCTAGGCACTTTGCAAAAAAAGGGTCAGTTTTTACTGTAAAAATAAAAGTGTGTCCACAATGCGTTTTGAGCCGTTTCCTGTCGCGGGCACTAGGCCTACCCACACAAGTGAGGTACCATTTTTATTGGGAGACTTAGGGTAACACAGAATTGTAGAGCAACTGTTATTACCTTTTGACTTTCGATGCGTTTCTGCCTTCCAAATGAAAGACAATGTGTAAAAAAGAAGTCATTTTGAAAAATGACCTATAATTCTCATGCTAGTATGGGTACTCACAATTTCGGAAATGTGCAAATATCTACTGTTTCTAAACTCTATATTTTGTTCCTATTTCAGAAATACATAGGTGTCTTTCATACCGATTTTTCCATGTATATATTTTCCCAAATGAATTGCTCTATACCCGGTACATAATAAAAACCCATTGCAAGACGCTGCTCAGTTATTGGCTCAGGGTTCGTCGGGGTCTTGGTGAACCTACAAGTCCTATATATCCCCACAACCAGAAAGGTCCAGCGGATGTAACGGTATATTGCTTTTAAACAGCTCTCATAAGTTGAAGAAGTTATAAGTGAAAACGTTGGCACAAATGGCTGCTTTTTTCAACTAATTTTCAATTTTTCCTATATTCAACTGTTAGTTTCTATAAAGAAACCTTGAAGGATCTACACAAATGACCCCTTGCTGAATTGAGAATTTTGTCTACTTTTCAAAAATGTATAGCTTTCCAGGATCCATTATTGCTTTCATTCCCATTTCTACCATTACCTGGAAGAAGAATGAAAGTACAAAAATTAGCAAAAATAGGCTATGTCCCAGAAAAATGCCAAAACTGTGTAAAAAATGTTGGTTTTCTGACAAAAGTCTGCTTGTCCCTGAAAGCTGGGAAGATGGTGATTTCAGCACCACAATCCCTTTTTTGATACCATTTGCAAGGAAAAAACCAGACGCTTTCATCTGTAGCCCTTTTTTCCCATTTTTACAAAAAAACACAACATTTTGCTGTATTTTGACTAATTTCTGAGTCCCCTCCAGGGGAATCCACAAACCCTGGGTACCTTTAGAATCCAAATGATGTTGGAAGAAAAGGACGCAAATTTGGCGTGGATACCTTATGTGGTCAAAAAGTTACAGGGGCCTAAGCGCGAACTACCCCAAATAGCAAAAAAAAGGGCTTAGCACAGGGGGAGAAAAGGCCTAGCAGCGAAGGGGTTAAATTGCTTCTGTCTCCTAGTTTAAGTGCGTCCATGTCTTTTACAATCTTTTCTGTTCTTGCAATGTACACTTTGTCCACTCCTATTGTTTCTCATAGTCATAATTTCATTTTCTTTATTTTTTAATGTTTGCAAATGCCTGCATATATTTTGAAGAAATGATTTTTCCCCTTTTGTAACTAATTTCTGCAAACATAATGTTGTTGCTTCTGTTGCTTTTTCATCTGGACCATTGTAGGCATTGTAAATGTGTGTAGTTATGTAGATATTGTTCTGTAAAACCAAAAATAATTATATTAACATTTTTACCCTAGCCAATCTACCAACTACTTTACTACTGACTTATTCATAATACAAAAACAGTTTTCATGTTATGTTGCAGCTTTAAATCTACAGATCAACCTAGATATAATACTATATGCACTTACTTCAATATAAATAACAAACCCAGAGCAAAACACAAAACTTTATTTATTAGTTACCTTTTAAAATGTTAGCACCCTCTTGTACAACACAGCTACAGCGTATCTCACTTCTCATTTATACATGGTGAAAGAACAGTTTATCCCTTCTGTAGAAAATGTAAAAATGAACATCATGGCAAGGAGGCATATTTACAAGCCCCATGCACTTTCTGTAGCATCACATTTTTTGACACACCTGTGCTGTAATATAGTGCACTATATTTACAAAGCCTCGTAAAGCCACTCTGCATAGCTTTTCATGGCTTTATAAATACAGGTTCTTTTTAGGCAGCACTTTGCATGAAAAAAGCATGCCATGGGTGTTGTTGTGGGTATTCCCATGCAACACCCATGGTTTCTGCCACATATCCAAATTTACAACAATTCGTGAACCTGGGAATGCGTCAGAATCCTACACCTCCTGATCTAACAAGGAGAAATACTTTTCTTTCTCCTCCTTCTTTCCTGTTTCTATGCATGATGCATTCTGCAGCACACATACAAAGAGGAAAATGCCTATTATAATTGTTTTTCTACAGGAAAGTGTCCCTTCTTACACAAAAACAATCTTCACCACTACACAGGCACCCTTGCACCATTGTGCACTGCAGCCAGTTGTGTACTAACACAGGAGACAGCATAGGAATCCATCATATTGTTGTAAATATGACACATGCATGTGCTTTGAAAGTAATGCAGCATGGCACAGCCAAATGGCGTGCAGCTCCATACTGCATTATTTTCTTCTAAATTTAGCCACAAGTGTACAAGTACATACAGTGTCTCCACACTATAAATACGAAAACACAAATTAAGAGCTAGTGGATGCCTCTCTACCACTGTGTTAGTGGTGTATTTACTATCTCAGTACTGTTCTACTTAAATGTATCAGATTAAAATTTTGGGAAATGGTGCATATAAAAATCTGCACGTTAATGTCTATCAAAGCATATACTTCACTAATTCTTCCAACTGCATGCAAAGAGTATGTCACAGCTTGCATATATAATTCACCAGATGGTTTTAAAAGACTACATATTCCTCAGTAAAACTTGTAAAAACATGTGTTTCTGTTTGAATACACGAATAGTCCCTGGATGATTGAATTGGTGCATAGATAGTACCTAGGTGATTCTTTGAGGATACAGGTAGTGCCTAGACGATTCCCTGAGTATATCAGAACTCCATGGGTCATTCCATATCTGCATAGTTACTGCCTGCATGTTTGCATGAGTATATCACTACTATCTGGGTGTTTGAACGAGTGCATGAGTAGTACCTGAATGATTAGATAAGTGCATGACTAATGGCTCAATAATTCAATACATGCATAGATAGTGGTTGGATGATTACATGAGTGCAACCTTAGTCCCTGGATGATTGCAGGAGTGCATAGATAATATATAGGTGATTTGTAGAGTGCATGGATTGGATAGTGCATACATGATTGTTTAAGTACATGTATAGCACCTAGCAGGTTGGATGAGTGCATGAGTAGTGTTTCAGTGATTGCATGACTACTTGGCTGCTGTCCATGTGTTTTTGGTTTAGTAAACAGGTAGTGACTCGGTGTTTAGATAACTACACAGGTAGTGCCTGGATAATGGAATAAGTGCATCAGTAGTGCCTGGCTCATTACATGAGTGCATGACTAGTGTCTGAGTGATTCTTTGACTCCATTGTTAAACCTTGAGAGATTGGATGAAAGTAAGTGTAATGCTGGGATGATTGAATTAGGGCAGGAGTATTCCCTCAGTAATTAAATGAGTACATAGCTACTGGATGGATAATGGGTTTACTACAATAGTACTCTCTACATAATTAGATGAGTGCATGAGTACTACCAGAGTGTTTGCATGGGTTCATGCGTGTGCCTCAGTATTTAAATGACTGCATGGGTGTAAGTGTGTGCTTAGATGACTGCATAGCTTCTGCACAAGTGTTACAATGACTGCATAGTTACAGCCTTGTTAATTCCATAACTAAATGGTTACTTTCTCAGTGATTAGATGAATGTATAAGTAGTTCCTCCATAGTTCAATGACTGCATCATTTCTGCCTGCCTGATTCATAGAGTACCTGTGTAGTGTCTAGCTAATTGACTAACTCCATGGATACTGAATCACTGATTTGATGACTGCCTCACTAGTGGTTGGGTGATTGCATGAGTACTTGAATACTGCCTGGCTGACTGTGACAGTATCTTCATTACTGTTAGATACATAACAGTTGTGACTATATATCTGACTCATTGGTTATCTTCTGTCAGTATCAAACTACTTGTTTTCCTGTATATATGCTTTTCTACTGAGCTATGTGTGAGTGAAGCCTAGATATCACACTTGGTATATAATTGCATACATGGCTCTCTAGGAGCATACATTGCTATGTTACTGAGCATGCACAGGCATCAGTAAGTTTCTAAAATGGAAAACAACATTTAAAGATTTTCTAAAGCACCAACCCTTTTGTGAATAGTATAGCTACATCATTTCTCAAATACTTCTTCTGCTTCTAAAACATATATTCAGCATTTTCCAAATCAAAGTTACACTCCAAATGAAGCTAGCCCAACACCTCTCAAGGCATTCTGCACTATTAACCCTTCTCAATTTTAAAAAGCCATGTTTAAAGAAAAAACACCACCCTCACCATATACATGAATTTTTCTTCAGCCTTACTGAGCATAGATCACCATGTACACATATATGCGATTTCTTAATAGATGTACACCTTCAAGCCATCTTTCCAAAAATATCTACCTCTATGCATCTTTAACTAAACTGAAACGTCCCACCGTATATATAACTATCTGCAATTACAAGAACCATATCTCACCATCTAAGCATATGCTAAGCGATCATATAAGTTAAAAACCACGTTGCCAAACACTTCCCAATATATACCTAACAAGTATTACTTCTTTCTAACTCATACACAGGCAGACAACATGTTCTCATCTTTTATTTGTGACTTCACTACTCCTGTTTAATAATGTTACTAAAACTACAACTCACAAAATGCAAATGACAGATGTATTTCTTCTGCACATGATATATAGACATTTAAAACATTCTTAGTTCCTCATTGCAACTTTCCACAATACTATACTATTATTTTTCAATAAAGTACACAATGTAATAAAGAGGCACTAATTCATGTTTCTCTTACTTCCCAAAACATTCACCACTGACCTCCTAAACACATACCCTCTAATACATACAGTTCATTTGATATATATTTTCATATCACTGTGATACTGTCTTTATCAAACTCCCAGATTCATCTTCATTTCTAATGCCATTTTTTATAAAGGATTAAACAGTTATGTACATACCAGTGAATTCAGTTTGTAGATTATATTGCTGTTTTAGCTCTTTCTGGATAGTTTCGACACTGTTATGATTTGTAAAAACTAAGCACAAGAATGGTACACCGCTCTCCTACAAAGCAACCATGAAATGGCAACCTCTTCAACTTTGCAATCTATGATCATGAGAGAGCAAGCAAATGATATTATATTTTTCATTTTAGACTACACAGTCTCCACTTATGAATGGTTAGTATCTGTTAACCCTTTCCCTCTATTTCAAAAAGGGATTCCTATCTATGTGTGTTTGCAATGATCGACTCGCGAAAAACAAAACAGGAGTTCAAACCTATATCTAGCTTAATTTTTCTAAAATTTAAATACTACCCAACAGTTTATTACATAGCCCTGATTTGGAAAATAAAGCTTGCCATTACTTAAATTGTGTCATCACTCCTCAACTTTGAAAAAAATGTTCTGTCTCTTTAACACTCTTCCCCCCAATACACTCTTAGCTCAGTGAACCTAGCAACCCAGTGGAACCAGTAGGTCACAAGTTCACAGCACATTCTAAAAGGAACATACTACTTCTAAATGAGATATAGCAGATGTGGTTTACTCCACAGATTCAAAAGCATATCAATGTTTGTATTACATTTCTTTTTTTAAACAACATCCAATAATAAGACTTCTTCTTGAGGCATCCAACACACTGTCTAATTTTATTCACTTTCATGTTGACAGCATCCAAATGAAAAATATATGTAAATATATATATATATTTATTTTTTAAACACCTCCATTTTAACTGCTTATACTTTGGAAAACTACCTCGCTTCAGCTCCAGCCTTCTCCTGACTACTATTGCTCCTTCAGCTATATCTATTGGGCTAAAGAGGCTGCAAAGAAAACCAGAGGTATTGTCAAGGACTTGAGTTTGCCAAATGTGCAGATTACTTGGTTTGGCCAGAGAGGTTTAAAGTTTCATCAGTTGCTGGCTTTGGTTGAATCCACTGTGGATTCCCAAGCTCCGCACCTCATGATTGTGCACTGTGGTGGCAATGAACTAGGCACATTGACTGGGTTAGGGCTGGACATTCTAATGAAAGAAACCTTCGCAGAACTCCCTCACATTGTCTTGGTGTCCTCTAATATATGCCAAAGGCTGAAATGGAAGAGGTTAAATCAATGCTGTCCACAGATTGACGAAGCCAGGAAACATGTTAATAAAACTGTTTCTGCATTCCTCAGAGACCATCGTATGGGCTGTATCAATAAGAACAATCTGCATTTTGTCATGCATGGTATTTATAGAAATGATGAAGTGTACTTTACAGATAAAGGCAACAGGGTCTTTCTAAGTAATCTGAAATTCGGCATCCGGTCTTATGTATAGCAGCCATATACACACAACAGCTCATGTCAGAGCCACCCTAGTATCGTAAATATTGTGATCTTGTTTTCTAAAAGGTATTTTTTCTTTAATTTTTGGGGATCTTTGGAACGACGTCGCGATCCCTGTGTATACATCGCGAAAACGGAAAACAAAAGCAGACATTTAATGACCACGAGCACACCCAAAATATGTTAAAAAAATCCATTTTGAACATTGCCCTACCCATATTACTATATACATAGTTCTTTCAAAGCATGTTTAAACTCATATTTTTGTACTGAGCTTCTTTAAAATCTATCTTTCAGACCTATTTCCTGTTTTCATGGTTATTTGGGACGTCGCGATGACATCGTTAACCACGACGATCAAGCCTTTCCCATAAAGTGTAAAACACATATATCCAGACATATTACGGTATTTTACACGCTATGGGTTTCCTACAGTATTCTTTAAAATCATGTTTTTCTAGAGAGTTTATATAAAAACCATATCTAAAACCTATTTTATCTTTTCGCGGTTACTCCTGAGACCGCAATGACATCAGTAATCGCAATCCCTGTGGACACGTCGCGAAAACAGAAAACAAAAGCAGACAGTCAATGGCCATCAACACATCCCAAAATATGTAAAGAAATTCCATTCTGAACATTGGCCTACACGTATCACTATATACATACTTTTTTCAAAGCATGTTTAAACTAATATTTTTCTACTAAGTTTCTTTAAAAACAATCTTTCAGACCTATTTTCCATTTTCACGGTTATTCGGGACCTTGTGATAACGTCGTTAACCGCGACGATCGTGCCTTTTCCATAAAGTGAAAACACATGTATGCATACATATTACAGTATTTTACACACTAGGGGTTTATTACTGTACACTTCAAACTCATGTTTTTCTACTGTATTTCTAGAACATCCATCTCTAAAACCTATTTTCTGTTTTCACAGTGAGGCCGGAGATCACGATGACCTCGGTTATCGTGATCCCCGCGGTTACATCACAAAAGTAGAAAGCAAAAGCAGTAATTCAATAGCCACCACCACATTAAAAAATTATAACTATATAATTAATTCAAACCATCACAGTAGACAACTCACTATATAAATAACTCTATAAAAACATTTATAAAAATCTCAATATCTCTATAACAATGCATATTAATGATTCACTAATATATATTTTTTATATTCCCACTTATATTCGCAATGACGTTGATAGTCACGATGTCCCTGCGATGGTACTTGGGGGACTGCGCTGGCGGTCACGGCATCATCACGAATATCGAGAGTGATTAAAAAAAATCAATTTTGGACACACAACTTATCACTAACACCCCCATTTCTCAGCCATGTGGTCAGAGTATCTCCACCCTGATCCCTTATGTGGGCTTTCACCCAAATTTTCAGCCCCGGGAACCGTTCCTGATAGATAAAATGGTGGCCGCAACTTTCTATTCAAGTTGCATCCAGCCAATCCGAGCATTTCCGTTGACGCGTGCATTCACGATTCATCGCGAAACCGCCACGAAATATCCGCTGCCAGAGATATCACCATAATTTTAAACTTAAATTTCTCAACAACTACTGAACGGATTTACACCAAGTAAGCAAAAGGCACTTCCTTGAACCAACATCTACCTCCCTGCCAAATTTGGTGTAAGTCCGTTCAGTGGTTCAGGCTGTAGGTGTGGCTAAAGGTTCCTATGGGAATTAACATTACAAACGCAACCTTATTTCACGCTCCAAACTTTCCATAACAATAGAACCCATCTTGACACTTTTTTGGGAACATTTCGTGCAGATTGGTCAAACAACAATAAAGTTATAGCCAAGTAGAAAAATGCTTTTCCTATGAAAACTAGGTTCTAACTAGAGCTTACCACTAATATATATATATATATATACACACATGCATACACCCTTGCCACTCCAAAACCCATTCCCAATCTGAAAACCCCTCACCACCCAAAAACCCATACCTACCCTGTTCTAAATTGGGGGTCGCTAGTTGGCAGAGGTATGCACCATGTCCAAGTAGGGACCCTTCCTTCTAGTCAGGGTAAGGGGATTACACTTCTAAAATAACCCATGCTCACCTCCTTGGTAACTTGGCACAAACAGTCAGGCTTATCTCAGAGGAAATGTGTAAAGCATTTGCACATAAGACACAGTAATACAGTGAAAACACTAAAAAAGGACACCACACCCATTTTAGAGAAATAGTCAATATCTGTGTAAAACAAGACCAAAACAATAACAATCCAACATACAGTAATCAAAATACAGAGATTACAAAAATAGACTTAAAGTGCAGTTCGCTGAAGGAGATAGCTCCGTCCGGGGCTATCACGTCGTTGTGAACAAACAAATCCAAATGTTCAGGCCGACGTGGCATCTTGGGTCAGCTACGGTGTCGGGAAGACCCACAAACAGTACCTTGGAAATGCAAGGCTTTGTGGCCCTTTAATGAGCTCCAAAGAGGCGGCGTCGACTTTGGAGGTTGGTGCAGGAGTCGTCGGGCCCTTCAAGTCACACGCATTGCAGATTGAACTCCGTGAGGTTGAAGTCAGAAGCTCCAGCATGCGTCGGGGCTGCGGTGTGAAGTGGAGCAGTGCGGCATGCCGTGTCCTCAGGTTGCGGTGCAAGCAGTGGCTCGGTGACAGCATCCAGCGGTGATGGTGAGACCATGGCTGCTGTGTATTGGGGCAGTGCTCATCATAGTGCTGGCAGGTCGTGGTGCAAGCAGCGACATCGTTGTTGTTGAGGCGCTGTCAGTAGGTTATCTGGAGTAGATGGGTTCGGCATCGGTAGGCCAAGGCAGCAGTGTGGGACGGGACTGTGCGTTGAGTAACTTACGAGTGGTGCCCTTAGCCACAGTGCAGGTAGCAGCATCGACGGATGTCAGCATGGAGCTTCATCGTCGGGGATACCAGGGCGGCGATGTGAAGCAAGGCAGTGCGAAGTGCGGTGCCCTCAGGTCACGGTGCAAGCAGCGGCTTAGTGGCGCCGTTGGGCAGCATCGGTGAGACCAGTGTTGCGGGGCAGTGCTCTCTGCGGTGCCAGCAGGTCACAAAGACAGCAGCAGCGTCATTGACGGCGTTGCGTTTCTTTTTCTTCTGTTGCAGCACAAAGCACGCAGTTCCCAGTGCTAGTAGCAGATGAACTTGAAGTCTTTGCTATCCCTGAGGGGGCAAGCTCTACCTCAAGCCCTTGACAAAACTCGGGGAAATAAGTTGGAGAAAGTCCTGTCCTTTCACTGCCCAAGACAGAAGAAGTCACTGCAGGCCAACACAGCAAAGCACACAGAAAAGTGGTAGTTCCTCCTGACAGCTTCTCCAGCTCTTCTTCTTGGCAGGTTCCTTAGTCCAAATGAGCTCTGAAGTTCTGGGGTCAGGGCCACAATATTTATACTATTTTTCCCTTCGATGTTTTAGGCAGAAAGTCTCTGAGTTCAGTAAAAACCAGTTCTGTCCTCCTTGGTCCAGCATCACTACAGGAGGTGGAGACAGCATTGTGCAGAGCAGACACAGCCTATTCAGGTGCTAGTGGAATCTCCTCCCACCACTCGAAATGCAGAAAGGTCTATTCAGCCTGGCAATGAGTCATTCAGGAAAGGCAGGACACACCTCAATCCCCCTTGTGACTGTCTAGTGTTAATGCACATCCCCAGCTCCTGTCACTCCAAAACTAGACGGTGAATACACAAACAGGCAGAGGCACACAGGATGGTTAAGCAAGAAAATGCCAATTTTCTAAAAGCGACATTTTCAAACACGCAATTTAAAAACCACCTTTACTAAAAAAATGTGTTATTAAATTCAGAGAGCCTAAACTCCATTTCTCTATCTTTTCCCAATAGAAAATTACACTGGTAAGACGTTACAAGGTAGCCCCCATGCTAACATATGGGACAGACAGCCTTTCAATATTAAAAAACACAGCATTTTACTATCAGGACATGTAAAACACACTACCACATGTCCTACCTTTCACACAAACTGCACCCTGCCCATGGGGCTACCTTGGGCCTACCTTAGGGATGACTTACGTGTAAGAAAAGGGAAGGTTAGGGCCTGGCAAGTGGGTGCACTTGCCAGGTCGACATGGCAGTAAAAACTATGTGCAGACACTGCAATTGCAGGTCTGAGACACCTCTGAAAGGTTACTTGTGTGGGTGGCACAACCAGTGCTGCGGGCCCACCAGTACCATTTGATTTACAGGCCCTGGGCACACACAGTGCACTATACTAGGGACCTACTAGTAAATCAAATATACCACTCGTGGAAACCAATAATAACACAATTTACAGTAGGAGCACTTTCACTTTAGCACTGAATAGTGAAAAATTGCGGCGAGACACTAAACCAGCAAAAACAAAGTTCAGCATACCATCAAAACAGGAGGTCAGAAAGCAAAACGACAGGGGAAAACCCCTAAAGATGCCAGGTCTAACACACCCCAAACCCTAAAAATCCCTTTGCTCCCATACCCACCCTAAACCCTAAAAATGCTCTTACCACCCAAAAAGCCATACCCACCCTAAATCCAAAAATTACCCATGCCACCCAAAAACCCATATACACACTAAACCCTAAAATGCCCTTGCCACCCAAAACCCAGACCCACCTCAAACCCTAAAAATTCCCCAACCACCTAAAAACCCATACCCACCCTAAACCCTAAAAATTCCCTAACCACCCAAAACCCATACCCACCCTAAACTCTAAAAATACCCTTGCCACACAAAACTCCAAACCCACCCTAAACCCGAAACATTCCCTAACCACCCACAAACCCATACTCACCCTAAACCCCAATAGTACCCTTGCCACCCAAAAACCCATACCAACCCTAATCCCTAAAAATAATCTTGCTGCACAAAAATCCATACCCACCCTAAAATTACCCTTTCCACCCATACCCACCCTAAACCCTAAAATTCACTTGTCACCCAAAACCCCAAACCCACCCTAAAATTCCTACAACCCAAAACCCATATACTCTTACCCACCCTAAATACACCTTTCCCTAATAAATATGTATATATGTGTATATGTACATAAGTGTATATATGTCTCCAAACTTTGCCCTGATGAAAGGACGCACTCATCAGGAAATGATTCTACGAATCCTTTATTTAAAAAACCGGCATTTACATTCCAATAATTTGCTTCGCCTGATGCGTTTCAGAGCAAACATGCTCCTTCCTCATAGGCAGTGCTTGAAACCCACAGAGCATTGACACACTTTTTATTTTCTCTGCATGTCTTCACTTAATTGCCCTCCGGTGGGCCTCTCACGGTGAGTATTGAACTCTGGGACTTGCAGTCTGTGTCAAAAACAATTAATCCCTCCAGTGGGTTCTGTGCATTTCCAGTTCTTTGCAAAAATATTTAAAACCCTCCAGTGGGTCTCAGAATGCATTCCGGTTTTTCCGTTTATGAATTTCCTGTGGCGCTTTGGGGCTACGCATTTTCACAGCTCCTGCGGCCCCACACAAACTTCCTCATGGTGGTGCAGTCCTCCACGGCCGGACTGCCGTGAATACTTGTCTCCAAACTTTGCGCTGATGCGAGGACGTACTCATCAGGAAATGATTCTCCGAATCCTTTATTTTAAAAAACGGCATTTGCATTCGAATAATTTCCTTCGCCTGACGCGTTTCGGAGCAAACATGATCCTTCCTTATAGGCAGTGCTTGAAAACCACAGAACATTGACACACTTTTTATTTCCTCTGCATGTCTTCACTTAAATGCCCTCCGGTGGGCCTCTCACGGTGAGTATTGCATCAATTCATGATGAGTGCGTCCTCGCATCAGGGCAAAGTTTGGAGATATGTGTATATATGTGCATATACATGTGTATATATATTTATATGTGTATATGTATATATATGTGTGTATATATGTGTATGAATGTGCATATATATGTATATGTGTATATATATATGTGTGTATATATATATATGTGTATATATGTTTGTGTATATGTATGTATATATGTCTACATATATGTATATATGTGTATATATATCCTCCCATACAATCGGATCCTCCCAGCAGCGCGCACAACGACGGGTGCAATCGCGATGGGGCTGAATCCAAGCCCTTGCAATTTCCACAAAACAAAGATGCAACGCACTCCAGATCCAGTTTAAGCTTTTATTTTCAGCTGTACCGGCTCACACCTGTGTATATATATGTGTATATATGTATATATATATATATTCATGTATATATGTATGTATATATATATATATCCCATGAAAGTTGCTCCTTCCGAACTGCTAACCCGTGGAAGGTGGGATGCACTCCCAGGTGGAAATTACGCCAAAGCAAGGGCACACGCCATGAACAAAGTCCTTTTCTGGTTTCCTGCCAGACGCGTTTTGGGCCAACGCCCTCTTCAGTGGCAGACAATGTGATATGCCGGCGTGCAGCAGCCACCAGTAAATCCCCATAATAATTATGCTCAGGTGGACCACCTGAAGCAATACTTCCTGGGACTGGTGGTTCAGTAAAACCCAAGTGGGTCGCCGCCGGCACTCACATTAAAAAAATGTCTTTAAAAGGACTGCCGATGTTCGCGCCGGCACCCCTGCATATAACAGTCACAGGAAGCATTGATTCAGGTGGTCCACCTGAGCATAATTATTATGGGGATTTATTGGTGGCTGCCGCACGTCGGAACGTCACATGGTCTGCCACTGAAGAGGGCGTTGGCCCGAAACGCGCCTGGCAGGAAACCAGAAAAGGACTTTGTTCATGGCGTGTGCCCTTGCTTTGGCGTAATTTCCACCTGGGAGTGCATCCTACCTAGAGGCAACTCTTTTTGTATTTTGTATAGCGGCCTGCCTGGTCGCGGGATGCACCACCGCGAAACACTTGCGGGTCCACGGCTGCTTTATTGGGGCAGCTAACTGTGGAACAGGAGGTGCCTGTTATATGCAGGGGTGCCGTCACGAACATCGGCAATCCTTTTAAATACATTTTTTGAATGTGAGTGCCGGCGGCGACCCACTTGGGTTTTACTGAACCACTAGTCCAAGGAAGCATTGCTTCAGGTGGTCCACCTGAGCATAATTATTATGGGGATTTACTGGTGGCTGCCGCATGCCGGCACGTCACATGGTCTGCCACTGAAGAGGGCGTTGGCCCGAAACGCGTCTGGCAGGAAACCAGAAAAGGACTTTGTTCATGGCGTGTGCCCTTGCTTTGGCGTAATTTCCACCTGGGAGTGCATCCCACCTAGAGGCAACTCTTTTTGTATTTTGTATAGCGGCCTGCCTGGTCGCGGGATGCACCACCGCGAAACACTGGCGGGTCCGCGGCTGCTTTATTGGGGCAGCTAACTGTGGAACAGGAGGTACCTGTTATATGCAGGGGTGCCGGCGCGAACATCGGCAATCCTTTTAAATACATTGTTTGAATGTGAGTGCCGGCGGCGACCCACTTGGGTTTTACTGAACCACCAGTCCCAGGAAGCATTGCTTCAGGTGGTCCACCTGAGCATAATTATTATGGGATTTACTGGTGGCTGCCGCACGCCGGCATGTCACTTTGTCTGCCACTGAAGAGGGCGTTGGCCCGAAACGCGTCTTGTCAGGGAGACGAGCGTGGCAGCGCCTGCCGAGTATCCCTAGAACTACATCTCCCAGGATGCCTGCCTACGGGAGGGGATTTAGTCGAGGAGGACGCACAGGAAGCTGCGCCTAATTCTGTTTGAATTGTTACTCTCTCTCTTGGCTGATAGGGAGCGGATGTTAGGAAGGCGCCGTCGGGGATTTCACTGAAGGAAAATTCCAGTTAGGATAAAGAAGGCTGTGAGGACTTACAGTCGATTTGGGTGAGTACTTGGGAACTGTTCGTGAAGCCTGGAGTACGGCTTCCTGTCGCCATCGTATCTTGAAGGTGGAGTTTTTTGACCTAAGCGGAATACGGCGGTGCTACCGCGTATTGCCGTTTCTGTAGTTTATGTTTGTTTTGCCATTTCGGAAAGAACTGTCCTATGGTACACAGTGGAATACAGCGGTGAGATAACCGCGTATTACCGTGTGTGTTTTCATGTTGTATTGTTTAGGAAGAGTTGGGACTTATGTAAGCAGCGGATTACAGCGGGAAGTTACCGCTGATTAAAGCACTAAGGAACTATTTATTTTACACGATCAAGCCTGAATCTATCATTTCCATTAGCATCGGATTACGGAGGTGAGGTAACCCCGTAGGACTGTGTTATCATTTACTGTGCTGTGGCTGATACTCCTTGAAGGGGGGCTCTATTCTACATTACCTACTAGCATCGGATTGCTATTGTCAGGAAGGCGTGGGAGCTGCCTATTTACGCTGCAGTTATTCAAATGTCTCATGCCCGTGTTTAGGGTAACCTCTGGGTACGTATGAGGACTGTGTTGGCACTTATTGGATTGAGAGTTGGGGTGATCTTGCAATAGCTAACGTCTGAGAGTTCTTTTGTTACAGGTCTGATGTTTGGTCTGCATGACGTGTGATGATTCCCAAGGATTGTACCAACAGCAGTATTCAGGTTCAGGTATATGAATCCTCTAGTGAGACATTAATGAGAGTAGACGTTATAAGCCCTCATTTATATCTGTATCTTTTGTTGTTACAGGTTCTATTCCACTGCTGTCACTTCCCCCTCCTTTTCCCTCGCCTGATCATTCGAACACCCTGTAAAATATCTATATATCGGGGTGTTGGTAATATCAGGAGGTGGACCTTTTTCTGCTGCGACTGGATCCTGCGGAGCTGGGCCTGACACGTCTGGCAGGAAACCAGAAAAGGACTTTGTTCATGGCGTGTGCCCTTGCTTTGGCGTAATTTCCACCTGGGAGTGCATCCCACCTAGAGGCAACTATTTTTGTATTTTGTATAGCGGCCTGCCTGGTCGCGGGATGCACCACCGCGAAACACTTGCGGGTCCGCGGTTACTTTATTGGGGCAGCTAACTGTGGAACAGGAGGTGCCTGTTATATGCAGGGGTGCCGGCGCGAACATCGGCAATCCTTTTAAATACATTTTTTGAATGTGAGTGTCGGCGGCGACCCACTTGGGTTTTACTGAACCACCAGTCCCAGGAAGCATTGCTTCAGGTGGCCCACCTGAGCATAATTATTATGGGGATTTACTGGTGGCTGCCGCACGCCGGCAGGTCACAATGTCTGCCACTGAAGAGGGCGTTGGCCCGAAACGCGTCTGGCAGGAAACCAGAAAAGGACTTTGTTCATGGCGTGTGCCCTTGCTTTGGCGTAATTTCCACCTGGGAGTGCATCCCACCTAGAGGCAACTCTTTTTGTATATGTATATACATATATGTGTATATATGTATATAAATATATATATATATATATATATACATATATCTATACATATATAAACATATATGTACATATATATATATTTTTTTTGATTTTCTCCGCAACTACTGAAAGGATTTACACCATTTAAAAAAAGGGCGCTTTCTGAACCAAG
Organism: Calotriton arnoldi; assembly: GCA_963921515.1. Classification (NCBI taxonomy): domain Eukaryota; kingdom Metazoa; phylum Chordata; class Amphibia; order Caudata; family Salamandridae; genus Calotriton; species Calotriton arnoldi. The sequence continues at coordinate 128,584 of CAWUFW010018730.1, read as the reverse complement.
CACTACCTTTTTCTCAAATTTGGTGTAATTCCGTTCAGCAGTTCGGAGTGTAGCCGTGGCTAAAATTTCCTATGGGAATTAACATGGAGAAAACACGTTTTGGGACCCCCCTTTTTTCTCAGCCCCCGCTTGCCTAGTCACCCCGAAACTTTCAAGATAGGACCGGACTGGAGCGCCCCACTAGTTTTGAAAATTTCGCGAAGATTTGACATCCGGCGCCAAAGTTATTGGGAAAAGAATGTTACGAATTTCCTATGGATAATAGGTCCTAACTATAACTATCTACTGGCGACCGCCAGTAGATAATGTATTTATATACATATATACACGGATATGTATATATATATATATGTATGTATATTTTTAATGAACTATGTGACATCCTTGCCATCTTACCTAAGAGACACTATGGACTTTCTCAATAAAATCCAAAAAATCAATTGGGAAGAAGGTTACATGATGGCAATGATTGACGTCACTTCCCTTTACACATCGATCGTCCATAATGTGGAAATTGATGCTGTCAAACATTTTCTAAACACAAGATCTGTAAGTTACCTTGATCATTCTGAGATGTTGTTGGACATGTTGACATACTGTCTCAATTATAACATATTTCTTTTTAAAGGTTACTTTTCTAATCAAAAGCAGGGGACAGCAATGGGGACATCTTTTGCGCCCACCTATGCCAATTTCGTGATGGCGGCATGGGAAACTGAAATTTTGAAAATGCCAGTCAGTCGTAATATAAAACTTTGGAGTAGATTTATAGACGATCTTTTTCTAATATGGGATGGAAGCCGGACTGAGGTTGAAAACTTTATCTAAAACCTGAACATTAATACATACAATCTCTCCTTTACATCTACCATCAGCGAATCTAATGTCATCTTTCTGGACGTAGAAGTTTTCATCCATAACCAAAAACTTTGTACTAAAATGTACATGAAACCAACATCTTGTAACAGCATTCTCCATGCCAACAGCGGGCATCCACAAAATCTTAAATGGAGCATACCCTATGGAGAAATGCTTAGGTCCAAGAGGGACTGCTCCAAAACCGCTGACTTGGAATTTTAGTTGGATGAGATGAGTGACCGTTTCCTGGAAAGCGGATATCCATTGAAAGTCATTGAGACTGCAAGAACTAAAGTGAAATCCAAAATGAGAAATTATTTTTGACAGTACATCAGGATGGTCTAGAGCCAAAACAAAATGATGACACTACAACTCGTCTGATCATTGATTTTAACAACAAACACAAAGAACTGAGAGAAATTATGCAAAGGAATTGGAAGATACTTTTACTTGATGACACCTTACAAACCTCTCTTCCCCAGTTTCCCAGTAGTACATATAGAAAAATAGTGTCTCTGGGAGATATTCTAACACATTGCCATCTGATGATCAAACAACCAATAGTCTCTATGTGGCTCAATACTCCTGGTTTCTCGATGTGTCAAAAGTGTAAAGCGTGCATTAATGGTCAGAACACCAAAACATTTCAACTCCAAGATGGCAAAATAGACTACATTACGGATCATATCACCTGTGAGTCCAAATTCGTGATCTATCTACTACAGTGTCCTTTTAAGAAGTCATATGTTGGAAACACTATCAACAAATTGAAATTGAGAATTTTGCAACACCTGCAGGCCATCAAAAATAAGGACTTTTTCTATCCAATGGCAAAACACTTTCATGACTTCCACTCCAGTGATAGTCGCCATTTGACTTACTCTGTGATCAAAATGATCAAGCAGAAAGAACGAGGTGGAGATAGGACACTAAGCTTGAGAAGAGCAGAATCACGTTTGATTGTGGCCATTGGTACAGAGAATCCACAAGGGCATAATCTGGATGCAGAATTACATATACATCTATAATAAGCCAGTTTCTTCCAGAGATTCTTTGTACAGTGAGGTGTAGTTATGGACTGTTTTGGGGTTTTTGACTTTAGAATTGGACTGCATTTTTATGTATGTGTATATACACTTTGCACACTTGATCTTTTCATTACCAAAAATGAAATGTTTATTGATGCAATCAAAATGTTTAATTCAGTATTTTGTCTGCTAAAAGGATTTACATAAGTCAGAACGTATTATTGATCTAGAACTATATTATCGAGGACATGAACTAACAAAGTATTTAACAATTAGGGAGTATTTAATTCAATAGTCATCAGCTGTCAGTACTTTACTGGCGTAACTGTCATACATTGGCATTTCTTAGCTATAGTCACTGAGGCAGGAATCATGTATATTTTTTCTCCCCTGCATTTAGAGATTTGGTTCTTTGATGTCTTATTGACATTAGGGGTTGAAATTCAAAGTGCAATTTACCTTAAATTGATCACGGACCCTTTATGTCTCCATGCACTAGCCACTTTATTATAATACCTCCTTGCACTTCATACTCCTCCCTTGCTTTTAGAGATTTGGCTTTTTTGACATCATACCGACATCACGGGTTGAAATTAATGTGTACTTCACCTTAAATTGACCAGGAACCCTGTGTGTCGCCACACATAAGCCATTTTTTTGTAATATCTATTTGCACTTTATATATATATATTTTTCTAGATTTATGTGTGTAATTTTATACACATATTAATTATGACACCATGTTGTTTAATTCCTCTTCACCAAGAGACTCTTTTTTAATGTTTGCATCTTGTGTATCAATTGTGGTTTTACTGGTTTTGAAATTGAATTCGCTTTCAAGTCATGTTCGCACCAGCACTTTCTGTCATTTGGAGATAAAATTAAATGTACTTCACAGTGATGTGTGAAAAGAAAAAAATTCAAAAGAAAAAAAACCAGAAAAAGGAAAGAAATGAACTATATATAAAAAATTGTAAAGTATTCTCAAACATTTTGAATTGGTTTATTTGTTTTCATTATAACCCTTTGTATAGTTATTTGCAAATGGTAATGTATTTTGCCATCACTTGCATTTGGGGATGCACAGTCTAGCTGCTAACAGCAGTAAAAAGAGAAGAAGGATCTAGCACTTGTGCACTTTAAGAGACGCTCTAGATTGTGAGACTCTATAGTCCAGTAGAAGGCTGTGAAGCTGAAACGCGTAGACCGTCTTTTTAAACCATGTTTTGCACTTTGGTGTGCCATTAAATACTTCATGAAATTTATCTCTGCTGTGGTGCTGTGAATTCTTGCTGTGGTGACAAAGTTCAAGCGTGGATTTAATTTTTGATGTATATCAAATACGTATATGTGTACGTATATGTATATATACGTATATGTATGTATGTGTGTATATGTGTATATATACATATATATATGTGTATATGTGTGTATATATACGTATATATGTGTATATATATACGTATATATGTGTATATATGTATGTATATATTACCTACTGGCGGTAGCCAGTAGGTAGTTATAGTTAGAACCTTGTTTCCATAGGAAAAGCGCTTTTTGATTTGCCAATAACTTTAGCGCCGTTTGACGAATCTTCACGAAATTTTCAGAACTAATTGTTCACTCAGGTCAGCTCCTGTCTTGAAAGTTTCGGGGTGATTCGTCAAGCGGGGGTGAGAAAAAAGGGGGGCCTCAAAACGTGTTTTCTCCATGTTAATTTCCATAGGAAACTTTAGACACGGCTATAGCCTGAACTGCTGAACGGAATTACACCAAATTTGGCAGAGAGATAGCTCTTGGTCCAGAAAGCACGCTTTATTTTAAATGGTGTAAATCCGTTCAGTAGTTTTTGAGATATTTAAAGATTTACAGATATCGATATTTGAGAATTGCAAGATCTGATTGGCTGAGCCCTCCCGAGCACGAACTTGCCTCTGATTGGCTGCCAACACTTCAAACCAGGAAGTGTTGGCAGCCATCTTGTGACTTGGTACCGAGGGAGAAGGAAAAAGGTGAGATAAACATTAAAAAAAGAAGAAAAGGGGGCAGGGTAAAAACACCCTGACCCCCTAGGCCTGGTCAGGGGGTCCCACAGAGACCCCCAGGGCCAAAAAAAGCATTTTTTAATAATTTCGGGCGGATTCGCGCACCCGGCGCGACTCCGGATGAAAATTATAAAAAAACTAAGCTCGGGCTCCCATGCTTCATTTTTTAAAGCCCCCGGGAGGGCCACATCCCGGGGGCAATCCCAATTTATGTAGCCGGGGCCCATGGGGGCCCCCGCATCCCTGGGGACCACCACTTCCCTGGGGCTTTATTTGAAAATGCGTGGGGGGGATCATTTCCCCCCCACGCTGCCCCAGGGACCGCCGCGTCCCCGGGGCATTCTTTATTATGTTCGGGGGCCTCGTGGCCTCCCCAATACCCGGGGACCGCCACCTCCCCGGGGCTAAATACAATTTAAAAAGTGTGGGGGTGCTCCTGCCCCTCCCCACACTGCCCCGGGGACCACCACCTCCCCGGGGCAAACTTTATTTAAATACGGGGGTCCGTTGCGGACCCCTGGCCCCGGACCCCACCACCTCCCCGGGGCTATGCAAAAGATGGGAGGGGGGCCCCCCTCCTGGAGCCCTTGATGGCCCTGGCGACCGCCACCCCCCAGGGCCGGCTCCTGCAATGTCTCGGGGTGCCCACCCCGCGGACATTGCCATTTGCAATGGCAGGGTGGGAGCATGGCTCCCGCCCTGTCATTACAAACTCTGCTTCGCTTCATGGAAGCGAGAGCAGAAAACCTGCTCTCGCTTCCATGAAACGAAGCATATTGCTTTTGGACAAGGGGAGCTGCATGTCAGCAGCTCCCCTTGTCCAAAAGCAATGCCGGCTCCCGCAGGATGCAGGGAGCCAGCTGGGACCGCGGGGGCATTGGGGCTCCCCCGCGGTCCCCAATGTGAGGGCCGGTCCCAGGGGATGGGGTCCCCGGGGCCAAAAGTGGCCCGGGAGGGGGGCTCCTCACCCCCCTCCCATTAAATGTATTTTTAAAAAAAAGGATGGACAGGCCCCGGGGGGCCACGTGGCCCCCCTCCAAGAAAAAAAGTAAAGGCTGGCCAGGCCCCGGGGGATGGGGTCCCCGGGAGCAGAAGTGGCCCAGGGAAGGGGGGGCCATGCGAATATATGTATGTATGTATGTATATATGTGTATGTGTATACGTATGTATATATGTATATGTATGTATATGTGTATATATATGTATATATGTGTGTGTATATGTGTCTTTATGTATATATAAATATGTATGTGTATATATGTAGGTGTATATATATGTATGTATGTATGTATGTAAAAAACACTTAAAACACTCAAGGCCTAATTATGAGTTTGGCGGTACATAGTGAGTCTGCCATGAAAAGGGTGGAGGTGAGAAAACGAAGCAGTCCCTACAGGGCCCCCTGTTGCCTCTGTGCACAGGGTGCATGCAGGTGGGCACATGTTGTGCCCCCTGTATTTTTGCATCCCCTTTTCCTGCATGGACAGAAATGCACAACATTGTACATTTCTGTCTGTGCAGGAACGGGCTGCACACACTCCTATGGCAGTGCCTTTGTAAGGCTCTCCTATGAGCCTTATAAAGGCACTGCCACCACAGGACCACCTACCAAGATTACAACTTGAAATCGGGTGGGTGGACTCACTACAGGTTTGTCGGTCTTGGAGCGGGGCACCGAGGTGGCAGCCCGCTCCAAAACCACCAAATTCGTAATCAGGCCCTTAATATTTAAAACAATTATACTTACCTTTAAAAACTTTAACAACGAATATGCCTTTACCATTCATGCCTTTACAACGAAATTCATTGTAATGGCATGCGTGGTAAAGGAATATTGATTGTAAAAACTTGTGTGGTAACTGCATGCGTGGTAATGTTGCATGCGTGGTAAAAGCATTTTACGTCTCTTTGATAAATATTTCAGAGCAATGAGGTATGATATTTTAACTAACTTGCAAAGTCACTTTCCAAGACACATAGCAGATGCCATTTGGCTCCGCACACTGTCTTTTATTTATAAGTTCATCACACTGAGCTATGTATTTGCTTAAAAAAAGTCTCAGAAAATCATATACTTTATCACCCTTCTTTCCTGCCAAATTATTTCTACTTTCATGAAGTCATATATTTGTGCATGCTGGCTAGCTTTCTCACCCCAAATGTTATCCAACATTTGCCAGGTACCCTGTTCAAATTCCAAAAAAATGCAGCAATTGTTTGTGTCTTTTCAATAGGCTTGGACAAAATTCAAATTATGTGGACTTCGAGTAATTTTGCTTTGCACTTGTTGCGATAATGAAAGGTAGTATTTGACCCTTTCTTATAGTCTATTAAAGATATGCTTTTCAAACATGCTTAACTCAGTGCCTTTTGCCTTGTCATAAATGCCAATTTTGCTATCTCATCAAAACAGACCTGTCAATTTATCTGGTAAAAAATGAGGAAGATATGTGCACAGTGGTGAAAACACCGTTGGCAGGTGCACATGTACTAGAGAGTTGTTCCCAGGCTGGAAGTGCAGAAAATTGGTTGATTGAAAATTTAAAAGCATTAGTCAAATGTGGAAATGAGGTCTTCACTAGGAATATGTTCGTAAATGTGATAAGTGGATGTTCACCGAATTACTGACTGCTTTCAATGTACTACCAATGTACCAACACTTGTTTTCATTTCTTCCAGCTGGTCATTTTAGGTATCCATGGAAGAACTCAAGCTGAAAGTTTCGCTTTCATCCACAGACTTTCCCATTTCGAGCACAGCACTGTGTGTTTCCGGCAGTGCTTAATTTGTGCCGGTGGTCCTCAATGGGGCTCTCCGGCACACAATTCTGGATCTGGCACTTATTTTTCCTCATCAGACACTGACCAAGAACATCTAGTTGGTAGTGTGTAAATATTTCATCAGCCCAAGTCATGAGTATTTAATGGAAACAATGTCAGCAAATTCCTTGCGGTCCTGACATAGTAGCTGCAATACACCCTCGAAACTGAGGGTGACAAGTAGTTTGTGTTGGGCAGTTGTAGTTTCAACTTTTTACTTCGGTAGAGGAGTGTTTACTTTGGTAGACAGCAGTTATTGATACTCAGGCACTTATTGTTTGTGATTCACAGAGGTGGGTGCAGGCAGTGAGCATGTTTAGGTGGGTTGGGAAGCTGAAGATCAGAATCTTCCCTAACGAGCTGCTGCCACTTACCAGAAATCTTGGAATAAAATTTCAGAAAAATCATCTGAAAAACTGAGAGCACTTCTGGGTCTCTTCTGACAAAAAAAGCAAGTTTGTCACTCAACTTTCACAGGAAAAACCAATCTGTGGTTTTAATATACCTTCAAAAGAACTGAGAAAGAGCTGAGGGGATGTGACAGAATGTTTTTGATCACCCGGGTTTTTCATTTTTCATGTTTGTAGGAGGAGGATGGCCAGCACACTACTTGTTATCAAGAACTGACACTGACATCGAGCTTTCTCTGTCATCTGTGGTCATGAACATGACCCATGTTTTTGTAATTATTGTTCATATCAATGTAGTTACAAGATTCTTGATGGATGCAGTTTTAAGAGCTGCTCCATTGACATAGTACCATGTGCGATTTCTCTTCCTGTCATTGAGACCAGCGGTAGAGGAGGCAATCCTAGTAGAGGCCGTTTTAAAGGATAAGCAGAAACCCCTGTGCAATCGAACAGCAGCGGTTAAAGATCTTACTGTTTGATCCGTTAGTCCATTAATCCCCAATGTACAGTCATCTGTTTCCGACCCTTCACTGCCAGGGTGGCAAAGTGATCAATTTAATCACCATGGAAGGCATTGATCACGTCGGCTCATTCTATTTCAAGATATTTGATTTCAGTATTGTTGCTACACATTAAAGAATCATATAGGCTTTTTTACTCATGGCGGAGTTTTAGAAAAAAAATGCTCTTAATATATGTCTTAATTTTCAAGTGTGTGCAACTGCCATTTTTTTTTTTTGCACCTGCCTTTCTTCAGCCAGCAAATAATACCTGTTGACAACTACCTGCAATAGAGAGTTTTCCCCAATTTAATTATTGGAGAATTGGTAATTAGCACCATATATGATAGATTCTACCAGTTTGATAGCTGGATCCTTGTATAATTTGTATTTTTTAAAATTTTTGTAATGAATATACTCTGCATCTACTGGCTATACACTATACTGTGGTAATCTCTCCTACAGTTAGGCTTCGTATATGGTTTCATACCTGTCAAAAAAAGATTCTATGCATTTATTTATTGTGTCTTTCTTTTACCTTGTTTTAACTTCTGTTTCCTGTAGAGCTTCACTAAAGCATTCCCTCAAAAGGCCTTCAGTTGGCTTGGTATGGTTCGTGCTATACAGAGTTCCGTTGCAACGCTGACAGTGAGCAAGTTACTTATGGGATCTTGTGGGCCATCAATATGGGGTGTGTCAGACTCATTGTAAAGCCATGCGTGGTAATGGTTTGCGTGGTTCCGTCATACGTTTGTGAAGAAACCTCATTGATAAATTGCTGCCATAACTTTATAGCCTGTTTAATTGAAATTCACAATATTGGGTATTATTGGCAATCAGAAAGTCCAGGAATATATGAAATGCTGATTCCCATTAATTCTTCTGTCCCTAACTGTTTCTTCTTATTGTCTCATTGTTGGGAAGGATTTAGTTCCGGCCTGAAGCTTGCTTGATTCAAATATTTTTAGGAGAGATGATGATTCATATATATATATCTATATATATATATTTCCTACTGGCGGTCGCCAGTAGGTAGTTATAGTTAGGACCTCGGTTCTAATCAAAAAGCGTTTTTTCTTTTCCCAATAACTTTGGCGCCGTTTGACGAATTGTCGCGAAATTTTCAAAACTAGTGGCCGGCTCCGGTCAGCTCCTGTCTTAAAAGTTTTGGGGTGATTCGACAAGCAGGAGCCGAGAAAAAAGGGGGGTGCCAAAACGCGTTTTCCCCATGTTAATTTCCGCAGGAAACTGTAGACAAAGCTACAGCCCGAACTGCTGAACGGAATTACACCAAATTTGGCAAAAAGGTAGGTCTTGGTTCAGAAAGAGCCCTTTTTTAAATGAAAAAACACAACTAGGACAGGGGACCTACAGCAAAAGAATAAGGCACCAATCACTTATAGTTAAACCAATGATATTCGAGATTTATGGACTATCCTGTGTGCATGCTCCTAAAAGTGCCCCCTGTCCAGGAACACCCCCCTATTGACCACCAAGGGTAATCATATAAACAAACTAAATCAGGGCTGCACCACTACCACATGAACGGATTAATGCATATGGTTGAAATCAAATAGGTCTTCAGTCAGAATAATTTCTTCTTTATTATTTTGTTCTTAAAAAGCCACAGCCAACGCGTTTCGTCCTGTCACACAGGACTTCTTCAGGGCGTTCAAAAATGCACAATATGCGAAAGGCGATAGGTAGTAGCCTTATGAGAGTATCTCCACAAACCATTCACAGTGATCTCATTTATTTTGAAGAGTATTCATCCATATTAAAAATCGTTTCATCTATCCATAAAAGTGTATTTGACAGTCAAATCCTAATATCTTCTATCCAGAGACGTGATTTGATAGTCACGACGATGTAAATGCCGTACCGGTATATAAACGCCAGCAAATATTATCTTTAGTATTGGCTATCCAGCCCGACGTGATGTGTAACACCCTTCGCTCGTCACCGGTCTGTAAATCCGTTCAGTAGTTCCTGAGAAATTAGAAAAAGAAAAAGTTCCGATATCTGTGGGCGTGACCCCTCGCGAGCATGAGCTTCATTCTGATTGGCTGCCAACACTCCAAACCAGGAAGTGTTGGCAGCCATCTTGTGACTCAGTAGAAACGAGTCACAAGAAAACAGTAAAACAAAGATAAAAAACAAGAAAAGGGGGCAGGGTAGAAACACCCTGACCCCCTAGGCCTGCGCAGGGGGTCCCACAAGGACCCCCAGGGCCCAAAAATGCATTTTGGGGTCGAGAATCCCGCCAAAAGTTTTGTTAAAAATGAAGCGCGGACTCCTGCGCTTCATTTTAATGAGGCCCCCGGGTGGGCCAGGTCCCGGGGGCAATGTGGTTTAAATTTGTGGGGGCCCACAGGGGCCCCTGCAGCCCCAGGGACCGCCACCTCCCCGGCACCAGAAGCTGCGTTTGCAGCGTGGTGTAAAAAGGGGCGTGGCCTCAGAACACCTCTCTGCAATCCAGCTCTGTGGCGCTTACTGGAGGTACCTAGTCGGCTAGTTGGCCCCCAGGGACCCTCAGGATTCAAGGGGACTTAATCCCTTAACTTACAACGCGCCAGGGGGTGCGTTTGCACGGTGGTGCAGGGAGGGGGCGGGGCCTCATATAACAAGTTAGCAATCTTGCTCTGTGGGACTTACTGGAGGTAATAAAAGGGGTAGTTGGCCCCCAAGGTTGACGTTGGGGGCTAACTACCCCTCCTGTTACCTCCAGTAAATCCCACACAGTGGGATTGCTAAAAGGTGTTTGGAGGCCACGCTCACCTTTCTCCACCACTCTGAAAACGAGACTGCTATTTTATAGTTAGAAATTAGCATTTAAAAAACCTTTGAAATTCACTGAAAAAACCATAGGTTTCAGGGACGTTATAGTTAGAAATTAGCATTTAAAAAACCATTAAAATTCACTGAAAAAACCATAGGTTTCAGGTACGTTATAGTTAGAAATTAGCATTTAAAAAACCTTAGAATTTCACTGACAAAAACCATAGGTTTCAGGGACGTTGTAGTTAGTTGGACATTTCACTCATACACAACCAGAGAAATTCCGCCGTTATAGTTTGTTCAGCTAACTATAACTCGCGCCCCCGCAATGCACTGCTGATGACGTCACATAGCGATAATTTTAACGAGCTTCTTGCTAATATGCCCCACAGTTTTGCGAATATGCGTGGTTCATGCTCTTTTGTGAAAACTGTTACTAGACTAAACGCTGATCTTGTTCCAGCACTCTGCAAAATATGTGACACTTAGAGTGACACTTTCTCACAAGTAAAAACAAGCAATGAAGTGCAGGGAAAGACATAAATAATAGATATCAGACCCCTTTGAGTAATGAAGCTCAAAAAGAATCTTGACTCCTCCCCCAAACTCACAGACATTGCTCTCATTGCAGTCATCTTCAGTGAGTATCCTTTTGTGGACTCTCATGTGCCACCACAAGTAAGTTCTCTCTGCAGTGCCAGACTGAGGAAGAGAGCATCTTTGGCCAGTGTTCTCGGGCAGATTGTGTTAGGTTTTAAATTCCCGTCCCTGCAATATATTCCTTTCACGATATAGTAGGTTAGCAATGTGTGGCTAAACAGATGCCAATTGTATTTACGTTATGCAACCCACTGAGTTATCCGTGTAAAATGCAGTCTTCAGTTGGCGAATGCGACTCCATTTTGTTTCTTGCAATCCTTACTAGGCTGCTTAGACTGGGCCCGAGTTAGGCCTCATGGCCCGTAATGCTTGCGTCAGCAGAACACTGTACTTCACTAATGTTTTTTCTTTCTGTCCAAGGCTGTTTCCCGACCTGCTAATGAGGAGACAATTCAGTTTTCACATACCAATCTAAGTGTGTAGTTCTGCTCCCACGTTAGGAGACGCTGAGACCCAGCGCAGTGGCCTTGGGTTTGTGATAACATGTACCCATCTGGCAGGTGGTAGCTCATCTCCCTGTGCCTTCTTTGTTCATGTTCGGCCCCGGCCGGTAGTTTTCCATGGTGGGCGGGGTTAGAGGCTTTTGGGGAAGAATGATTACTCACTGTGGACTGTTGGGAAGTTAGTCCCTCGGCAGACATCTTAGGGTGCAGGTCTTGATGGACTCCTCTGCAGAGCATTTCCAATAAAGCAAGTAAGTTTGTATTTTCTACTGTCTGACCGACTCTTCATTCTTGGGAAGGCATAGCAGGTGGTTGTGAGAAAACCCAAGTGGCCCTACCGGGCCACTTCCTTCAGTTGGCGCCCGAACAGGGACCCCGCAAGGTGATCCGACTTGCCCATAATTGGGTTGTAGGGTCGGGGTGTGCGTTTGGTCGGTTGGGCGGATCGGGGTACCCCACACAAGACCGAGCTTGGTTTTCGCAGCTGCCCTGCCTGGCTGATTGAGTGCCCCCTCGTCTAGTGGTCACCAGCTGGGGTCCTGAGAAGGCAAAACCTTGGAGTTGACCGTTTGGTCCGAAGAGTCGAAAGTGGAGAATAGCTTGACTCGACCTGTATGCACCAGGTGAGTGATTTGATTCTTGGGAAAAATGGCTCCATTCTTGGACGGCACGACCTGTGGGCTGTGTCTTGATACGGTCTTCGGACTGTCTTGTCTGCAGTTTTTCAACTGCCTTGCTTGAACGACACGAGTCGACGGGATGTGTCTTGGTACGGTCTTCAGACTGTCTTGTCTTGAACTGGGTGGGTCTGTGGACCCTTGGAAAAGGCACAGAGTGTTTGCGAGCTGTTCATCGGATCACCTGGAAATTTGGCCCGTGCTTGAAAAGGCCCGGGACTGCCCGTGAACAATCTGCCAGACCAACTGGTAATTTGGCTAATGCACGAAAAGGTCTGGGGCTGAAGCCTGTCTTCTTGGATTTGACACAGTCTTTGGACTGTTTTTGTTTGGCTCCGTGACTAATATTTGTTATTTTATTTTTGTCTTTGTCTGTCGATTGTTGGTGTTATACTGGTCCGTTAGGGACTGTGCCTGTGTCTTATATTAAGATGCCTTGTTTTAGCAAATTGGGGTGTTTTGGATGTCGATGTCGTTCTACTGATGCTCGATTGGAAGAGAGTCAGCCTACACCTCCGGAGGGTACTCCAAATTTTGACATGTATGTTAAATATGGTATTGGCCCTTTTATGTTTAGCACATTGTGGCGTAAATATACGAAGAACAATGCTGAGTTACTGTGGCCGCTTACTGGCTCATTTGATGAACAGAAATTGAATTTCTTGCAGGACAAGTTGTTTGCTAGAAGGAGCAGACAGTCGATGTTTGATTCTCTGAGACTATGGCAGAAAGAAGCGAAGCAGCGACGCATGAGGGCAGAGAAAGAGGCCCGGAAGAGGCAGACGCAAACGATAACACAGAAAGCAGTAGCTTATGAAAGAGGAAAGGTAGAGAAGGGTATAGAATGTGCAGATAGAAAGTTTCGGTTACAGACAGATAAGTGCTATGTTACTAGAGAGGGGTGATGATTTTGTCGAAGACCTATTGGATTCTCGTCCTCCTCCTCCTTATGCCCCTTAACCCGGCAGTCCCAGCCTCTCATTCCTTGGCCCCTAGTGCCGCCCCTTCTAGCATTCCCGTTTCTGGCATTACCGCTACAGCCCCGGCCCCTCTTGCTTCTCTTCTACTCACACCAGGCACCGGGATGGGTGCTGTTAGTTCCCCAGTCCACTCTGTCAGCTCTGGATCGACCGCTACTCTCCCTCTCACCCCTACCACCCTGTCTCCCTACCTGATGGTACCTGTCTCTGCGTCTGCTCCTTCCCCCGTGAGTGTGGCACACCAGGCACAGTTGAATGTCGAAACTCCTGCACGTGCTGGGCATGATGTGAATTGGGCGGCGGCGCGAGATCGAATGGATAAAGTATTGGTGCTATCTGCAGTGGGTGATGAGGAAAAGAAAATGGTGGCGAACCAAGCAGCTCAGTGGGCTCGGCACCCGATCTATAGTGTGGAGGATGTGTGGAGTGTGATGAAAGATTATGAGCCGTTTATACAGCAGCATGCCCTTAAACACATGTCAGCGATGCTGATAGAGTTGTGGGAACAATGTTTTCAGGGCGTTGCACCGCAAATAATATATGACATACGGGATAGGGTATATGCTTCAGGTATGGCTCCCAATGAGGTTTTTAGCAATATAACAACACTAGTGGGTTATCGAGGTAGATTGCTCCAGAAGGTACCGACGATGGGGACACAGCATCCCATGAGGGAGGTACATCCCATTTACCACCCTGAAATTCCAGAACTGCGCGATTCCACTAATGCTGTGATTAGACAACGGGTCGACACTCGGTTTCAGGAGCAATGGATATATACTCCTTGGAAGAGGAGTGAGGTCCTATCCTTAAAAGGCCAGCTGCCGGACCCCCGAAAAAACCCTACTGCATATTATAAGGAATTGACGAAGGCGGCCTCCTCTACAGTAATGACGTTAGCGGATATAGAGTTGTTTTTCGGCTTGTTGGTACCAGTGGACATATGTCTACAGACCCCCTGGACCCCGTCCCCAGTTCAGCGACTCCATCGCCGACTTCATCAGCACGCACGCCCTGACCTCCACCGACTACATCCTCCTCGGAGACCTGAACTTTCACCTGGAGAACAACAACAACAGCAACTCCACCACCCTGATCGACAACCTCGCCAACCTCGGACTGAGACAGCTCGTCACAACGCCGACCCATTCCGCCGGCCACACGCTCGATCCCGTCTTCTCCTCAAGCCCCCACGTCTCCTTCAGCCACACCACCGAACTCCTCTGGACCGACCACCGCTGCATCCACCTCACCTTCCAGAAACCCACCACACACCACTGCACCCAACAGATCCCACGCCGCTGCTGGAACAAAGTCACCGAAGACCAACTACAGGCAAACCTCGCTCTCAGCCCACCCACTGACCCCCCAACACCGCCGACGCTGCCCGCAACCTCAGACGATGGATAGACGACTGCACCAACACCCTCACCCCGCTGAAAAAACCCACCTACAGAGACACCAGCAAAAGAGCCAGCTGGTTCACCCCGGAACTCCTAGCATCCAAGCGTACCTGCCGGAAACTAGAGAAGAAATGGCACAGTGAAAAGACACCGGACAGCCACGCAGCCCACAAAGACGCCATCCGCAACCACCATCACCTCATCAGGTCCGCCAAGAGGATCTCCTTCAAGGACCGCCTCGACAACAACGCACACAACAGCAAGGAGCTCTTCAACATCATGAAGGAACTCTCCAACCCCAGCTCCAACACCAACGACATCCCGCCGTCGCAAGCCCTGTGCGATTCCCTCGCCACCTTCTTCCACCGCAAGATCGCCGACATCCACGACAGCTTCAACACCCAGACAGCCCCAACAGACACCGACACACCAGACCCGCCGTGCACCATCGACCACGACCCCTTGCCAGCCTGGGCCAACGTGAACATCGATGACACCATCAAGACCATGAGCACAATCCACTCCGGCTCCCCATCAGACCCTTTCCCGTACCACATCTTCAACAAAGCCAGCAGCTCCATCGCACCCCACCTGCGCAATGTCATCAATCTCTCCTTCGAGACCGCGACCTTCCCAGAGAGCTGGAAACACGCCGAGATCAACGCCCTACTCAAAAAACCCAAGGCGGACCCGAGAGACCTCAAGAACTTCCGGCCCATCTCCCTGCTTCCGTTCCCAGCCAAGGTCATCGAGTAGATCATCAACAGACAGCTAACCCGATACCTCGATGAAAACAGCATCCTGGACCCATCCCAGTCAGGGTTCCACAGCAACCACAGCACCGAGACTGCCCTCATCGCCGCCACCGACGACATCAGGACCCTGCTGGACAACGGTGAGACCGCAGCCCTCATCCTGCTGGACCTCTCCGCCGCCTTCGACACTCTACGCGCACGCCTCCACGACGCAGGGATCCGAGACAAGGCCCTGGAATGGACCACCTCCTTCCTCTCCGACAGAACCCAGAGAGTCCGCCTCCCCCATTCCGATCCAAAGCCTCCGAGATCATCTGCGGCGTACCCCAGGGATCATCCCTCAGCCCGACACTGTTCAACATCTACATGGCCCCGCTCGCACGCTTCGCCCGACAGCACGACCTCAACATAATCTCCTACGCCAACGACACTCAACTGATCCTCTCCCTCACCAAGGACCCCCTCACTGCCAAATCCAACCTCCATGAAGGAATGAAGGCCGTCGCCGATTGGATGAAGAGCAGCCGACTAAAGCTGAACTCGGACAAGACAGAGGTCCTCATCCTTGGCTCCAACCCTTCAGCCTGGGAAGACTCCTGGGGGCCAACGACACTGGGGGCAGCCCCGACACCCACCGACCACGCACGCAACCTGGGAGTCATCCTCGACTCAACGCTCTCCATGGCCAAGCAAGTCAACGCAGACTCCTCCTCCTGCTTCAACACCCTCCGCATGCTCCGCAAGATCTACAGGTGGATCCCGACAGATACGAGAAGAACAGTCACCCATGCCCTCATCAGTAGCAGACTCGACTATGGAAATGCCCTCTACGCGGGGGCCCCGGCCAAGCTCATCGAGCGACTGCAACGCATTCGAAACGCCTCTGCACGCCTGATCCTCGACGTACCACGCCACAGCCACATCACCCCCCACCTGAGAAACCTGCACTGGCTCCCCGTCGACAGGAGAATCTCCTTCAAACTCCTCATCCATGCACACAAAGCACTCCACAAGACCGGCCCAGCCTACCTCAACAGACGACTCTTCATCTACGTCCCCAACCGCCAGCTCCGCTCCGCTGACCTCTCCCTTGCCACCGTCCCCCGCATTCGAAGAACAACCACCGGCAGCAGATCCTTCTCCCACCTCGCCGCCAAGACCTGGAACACCCTTCCACTCAGCCTACGACAGACCCAAGACCTGCTGACCTTCAGGAGGCTACTCAAGACCTGGCTGTTCGACCAGTAGCGGCACCCCCCCTTTTTTTTTCCCCAGCGCCTTGAGACCCTCTCAGGTAAGTAGTGCGCTCTTCAAATTCTGTGATTGATTGATTGATTGGAGGCAAGTCCATATGCAGGATCATGCACTAGAGTTGGGGGGAACATGGGATGAGATTAGGGCTTGGGATAAGGAGCGTGAGCCCGGTGATCCAGCGCGATATTAGCATCAGCATTCATACACCAGATACTCACTTGGGCCCATACATTCATACTACGCTAATACTTATGCTGGGTTTTTATCAGTTGTTACTCTCTATCAAAATCCCTGCTACCAATTACCTTCTGATTGAAGAGTAATGACTTACCAATGAATCCTTTGCTAATTGGGAAATTTAAAATGAGTGACATTCATTATAGTACATAATCCTGAAATAACCACTGAGTCAGGAAGTTTTAAAATGTTTATCTAAAGATTTAGCAGAGTAAAATACAGAGCCACATGGTACTTAATCGCAATACCCAAGATTAAGCATAAAAATGATTATTGCTAATCAATGACAGTGTTTAAAGAAAAGGAGAGGATAGGGATAGCAGCGCAACTAAAGGTTGCATTATATTTACCTAAGTGCGAGAACCAAACCCCTTGGCCAAGGAGTTGGAAAGAATAGGACCCAGGAAGGATGAAGAGCAAAGACTTCCTCCAGGATCAGGACAGGACCGGTGACCTTTCTACAACGACGCCTGCGTCGTTCCCCTCTCTGATACTCGACTTCTCCTCGATTCTCCTGTGCCTTCCTTCTAATGGACTCCACCGCCCCTCCTCAGGACCTCTCTGGACAGCGATTCGGTCTGCAATCGATCAGCTTGGCAGTCTGGAGCTAAGAGCGCTCTGGCAGCATGGACGCCTGTTCTTCGTGAACGCATGCTCTAACTAATTAACTAATGCTATATTCTATTATACCCTTCTACGCCCATGTACCTCCCCTAATGTTACTAAAATATGGGGCCACTACTTCTGATTGGATAGGGACAGGGGGTGGATTCTCGCACCATATCGATTTGGCCTAAATTGTAAAGCCTATTGTTTTTAAATTCCCACCCCTTCAAATTAATACATTCGCTTTATTTCCCACCCGTCTCATGACAAATGTAAACCAATTTTCATAGACAATGTATCAATGTACAACAGGAAAGGCAAGAGTACAGCATCTTCGGCCATAGGGTCGCGGCCTTGCACGACGTCCAGGTTGACTTCATTTGGCAGGCACACAGGACACATGCGCAGAACCATTTGCCTCTCGAGTTTCAGGTCACCAACCCAGGCCCAAGTTTACGAACTAATAAAAGTGCAAGAAGCAAATATTAAAATCACAGAATAAAATGTTTCACTGTATGCCCACTTTTTCTACTCTATTCCCATTTAATTATAAATTCTAACCCGCGTTAGTAGCATTAGGAAACGACAATTTAGTAATGACATGAGAGCAAGCTGAAGCATGTGAAAACATCAAGCAGCCATTTTAATACACACTGCGCAGAAGCAGAAATTTCCCACCAAGCAAAGAAAGACGTCACACCATGTGATCTGGTTATGACATGCGCACTGAGTTTTCCCCGCATAGCGGCCATTTTGGATTTACAGACAAGCGTTATTCATTAGGAAAACACATAAGCAAGCATCCTTCCCTTTCGTGTTGTGAATGCAAAGGTTAGTATTAACAATACAAGTTTTAATAAATTAATACTGTGATGAGGATTGAATACAAGCAAGTTTCATTTATGAAACCTTGCTCCATCAATCCCCTCTCTGATGGCGTTTCTGAGCCATCAAAACACTACCCTCAATCAGATGCCAACTTCTAGGACATTACTTCATTCTCATCTTTACACTTTCCATTTTTACAATCTCCTTTTAATTTCTTGTATAATTCACTTCTCCACTCTTCAAGTTCGATTTCATCTACCTTTCGTTTCTTTCCTCTTCCTGTCACCTTATATGTTCCATTCTTTTTACAGCATTTGCACCATATTGTTATTGCCAAGATTATTATTGCTATCCCTGCTAAGGGTACTAATATTTGACCTATAAGTCCTTTTCCTACATTAGCAAACCAGGTACCAATTGACGCAATACTATTTGTCAATCTTTCCCATACACTATCAACTTCCAGTGGTTTAAGTTCTTTCTCAAGTTTAGTTATATTCTGTATATATGTTCCAATTTCTGCACTCTTATCAGGAATATAAGTGCAACAATGTTTCGTCTTCAATAATTTACAGACTCAGCCCTCTTTTGCCAATATAATATCAAGAGCAAGTCGATTTTGCATCACCATAGATCCGCATTAATCATTAGAAAACCTCCTGCAGTATCCGTTGATAAACGATCAACTACTGTAGATAATTTACATATTTTCCTTGAGTTCAGAATTATTCCCACTGACGGTATCAATGCACCAAATATATTACCTACAATTTCTGAAAAACTAGTTCTTTTACTACGTATTAATTCGCTATTGTTTTCATTGTTCCCAGTGTTTCTTTTTATGTGGTATATCTTTGGAAATACTATTCCAAAATAACAACTTCCATACCACCGTGCAGGAAGCCTAAAGTAAGCCTTATTCCCACACACATAATAGATTCCAGGAAAAACTGAATCTGTTCCTCCTTTGAGTCCCCAACCTCCAAGAATTAAGAAATTGTGTTCACACTCACTGGTACCGATGAAAATATTGTTATATTCAGTCTTTAACCTATGAAGACAAATTTTTCCTGTCTTTACAAAATCCAGAGCCATAGCAGCTTGAGCCTTGCCAGGTGTGTAACTCCCTTCTTTCTCCGCCCAAGGTGGCAAATGAGCCTTATGCTCAGAAGCTTTCTTTTGAAAATCTTGTCTTCTATCTTCTACTAAGTTCAAAAATATATTTTCTTCTTCAAGTAAAGAACATGTTAGATTGTGTCTATGTGCATGTGTTATGTCTATTGATTTCATTGTTAAGAAAAATTCTCCCATAAACTGTGCGTCTTGTCTACTAAGCACTGGGTTCATACTCTTGCGAATCGGAACCTCAGAAAATATCACATCTAAGTTTGAATAATAATACTGAGGTCTCCCTGTTCTATAAAATAAACTAGACAAAACACTACATGATATGCCATATGTCAGTGGTAAGTG
Source organism: Calotriton arnoldi (assembly GCA_963921515.1). Lineage (NCBI taxonomy): Eukaryota > Metazoa > Chordata > Amphibia > Caudata > Salamandridae > Calotriton > Calotriton arnoldi. Next base: position 108,830 of record CAWUFW010018730.1, on the reverse strand, counting down.
ATGGTATGTTAATCCTTCTGCTACTGATTCAGGTAGCTTCATACAGACATAACAGTTACTAACTTCCATTGTGTCTACATATTGAAACAATAACTTTGTGAAAACGTTTAAACTAGTGTCATTGTCAGCTATTTCATGATGAATTTCTGGTTCATTCTCTGCCATTAGTTCTACTCTATTGTCCTTCATGTTTGCTGTCCTCTCCTTAGTTTCATTATTAATCTTTTTATCCATTAACATAAGGTAAGGAACTGCTACAATCAGGACTAACCATACTATAAGCACCATTACTAGACTACATATGCATATTGCACAGCATCTTCTACAACATCTCTGTTTTGGTCTCCCAGCAACTCTATCGTCAGGCATTTTTCGACAAGGAAGATTGCTCTTCTTATCTTCTCTTCTTTTCTTTAGCTTATTCTTTTGCTTAGTCAGGGTGGTCTTGTTTCTTTTTCGTACATCAGTTCTGCACTTGTACCTTCGCCACCACTGTCACTTGACTCTGAGCTTTCAAAATCTTCAAGAATGATATAAGTCCAGTCAGGACCCTTGAATTTGTTATTCACAAGTTTCAGTCTTTTACTTTTTCTTTTCTCTGACTTTTTCTCTTGATCAGTTTGACTTGTTACTTCAAGTACTTGATCTGGATCTTCACTTCTGGTTGTTATGTGGTACTTTACTCTTTTAATGACACTCGGCCAATGATCTCCTTTTCTAGTTTTCTTTGTTGGCAATGTTTCTTTATTTTCGTCTTCAGAGATCTCGTTATTTTCACTGCTTAGTACTGCTTCGTTTTCTTCTATTACTGTTTCTTCTGTTTGCTCTTTTTCAGGTCTGATTGGTTTCTCTTCAGCAGCTCCACTATGAGTTTCCAATTTTTGACTTTGTTCTTGATTTAATTCTTCAAGCTCATATCTTTCGAAATTTTCTTCTTCTTTGTACTCTTCTTGATCTAACTTGTTCTGATCAGGGCTTATTGCACTGTGAACTTCTGCAGCCTGACCGGATTCTTCTAGACCTGTCTGTCCCTGTTCAAAGTCTATTAGGTCTTCACTGTTTTGAGTCCAGTTTCCTTTCCCTATCTGACCTTGTTCAGGATTTTTTAATGTCTTTTCTTCTTGTTCCTGAACTGCTTCTTCTTCACCTATCTGATCTTCTTCAATTTCTTCCAATTTCGCTTGACTTCTTGTTCTGTGATATACTTCAGGAACTTCTACCACTGGTATCCAATCCTGACTTGTGCTCGGTTGTTCTTCTTCAGCTTCTCTGGAATCTCGAACCTGATATCCTTCAGCTGGGCAACCTTCAGCTTCTTCAGTGATTGGCGTTGTCTGAGGATTCTCTTCCTCGGGATCTGGTACTCTCTTGGTGTGACTTACATGAATCCAATTAGGAAATCCGGCACACTTCACTGCTGTATTCGTTGTCAGTATGACTTGACACGGTCTCCCCATCTAGGTGATAGACACGTTTCTCTGGTGTGATTCTTCACTACCACCCAGTCACCAGGATTCAGATCATGTTCTTGCTCGGGCTGCCTGGAAACTGCGTCTTCTCCAACCTGATGAGAGACAGAACGCACTAGGTCAGCCAATCCTTTGCAATAGTCCAGAACCATATCATCAGATATATTCACCAGTTTGTTTGTGGGAACATGTGTTTGTCTCATTGCTCTTCCCATCATTATTTCATGTGGGCTCAATCCTGTGGTTCTGTCAGGTATACTTCTGAGTGCCATTAAAACGAGTGGCAATGCATCTGGCCACTCTAATGATGTTGATGCACACATTTTTCCCAGTCTTGACTTTATAGTGCCATTCAATTGTTCAACCACTCCAGAAGCTTCTGGACGATATGCACAGTGCAGTTTCTGTTTGATTTGAAATGCTTCACAGATTATTTGAATCACTTCACTGTTAAAATGTTTTCCTCTATCTGATTCCAAAGTTACTGGAAAACCAAACCTAGGAATGAGCTCTCGTAGCAACAGTTTCGCAACTGTAATGCTGTCATTTCTCCTAGTAGGGTAAGCCTCCACCCACTTTGAAAACAGACACACTATGACTAGTACATATTTCAGCCCTCTACATGGTGGTAACTGTATGAAATCAAACTGAAGTCTCATAAATGGACCCTCTGCCTTTCCAATTTTTCCAAATCCAATTACTGTCTTCCTCCCCGGATTATGCATCTGGCAAGTTAGACATCTCTGGCAAAGACTCTCTGCAACAGCCCTGAATTTAGGATTGTACCAATTTTGTCTGAACAGCCTAATCATTGCATCTCTCCCTATGTGTGTGTCTCCATGATACATCCTAGCCATTTGTGAGAGTAAACAGTCTGGCATGACTGGTCTGCCATCAGCACTGATCCACACTTCATCATCTCCTCTTTGGGAACAACCCACTTTGATCCACAAATTCTTCTCACTTTCATCAACCTCATCTTGCAATTTCTTGACGTCATTCCAAGTTTCAGGTGGCATATACAGCATAAGTTGGCAGCTGATTCCCATTCTTTCCACCCTCTTATTGACTGACATTCTGGTTTTGGCACAATGTTGAGCCACCAGATCTGCATATCTGTTGCCGACTACCACCCAGTCATCTCCTGACTGGTGTGCGGCACATTTCACCACAGCTAATTCTTTTGGTGATTGTATTGCTTCTAGAAATTCCCTTACAAATTGTCCATTTTTAATGGGGGATCCTGAAGAAGTCATGAAATCCCTCTGCATCCATAGTTGGCCAAAATCACGCACAACCCCGTAACCATATTGGCTATCTGTAAATATGGTTACTCTCTGATTCCTCACAATTTTGCATGCTTTTATCAACGCAATCAATTCAGCTACTTGTGCAGATTTGACTCCTGGTAAATAAGATGCTTCAACTATTCCAGTTAATTCACATACCGCATAGGCAGCCGTTAGTTTACTGTCTTCATGTCTTTGACATGAACCATCAATAAATAGCTCCCTGTCTGGCTTTTTAAGAGGCTGTTCCTCAATATCTGGGCGTGGTTTTGTGCATAATTCTGTAATTTGTATACAATCATGTTCATCGTCTTCATCATCTTTAATTCTCTCATGATATGGGTCTGGTAGTAAGGTTGCTGGATTTATTATAGTACACCTTACCATGTTCACATTTTCAGCACCCATTATTATTCTTTCATATTTAGTCAGCCGACTAGGAGTAAGATGCTGAGTTCGGGTTCTTGTCAACAGAATGACAACTGCATGTGGAACATACACTTTTACAGGGTGTCCCATCACAATTGACTCACTTTGTTCAATGCTCAAACAAGTAGCTGCCACTGCTTTTAAGCATCCTGGCAACGCGGCTGCTACTGGGTCCAATGTAGCAGAAAAATATGCTATAGGACGTCTTTCTAATCCATGTCTTTGAGTTAAGACAGAAAGTGCACAATTTTCTCTCTCATGACAGAACAATGCAAATTCTCTTTTATAATCAGGCATGCCTAAGGCAGGTGCTGAACATAGAGCATTTCTCAATTTTACAAAGGCTTCTACACTTTCATCCTCCCACTCAACAGGGTCCTTTGCTTTCTTTTTTGTCATGTTAATTAAGGGCTTAGCTAACATGGAAAATCCTGGTATCCATTGTCGACAGTAACCTACTATTCCTAGGAACATTCTTACTTGTCTTTGGGTTACAGGCATTTGCATTTTCTTTATTAAAGTTACCCTTTCAGCTGTTACTCTTCTTTTTCCCCTCTCAATTTTGTGTCCCAGATACTTACCAGCTGTTGTACAGAATTGCAATTTTTCAGGTGAGACTTTATGTCCTTCTTCTGCCAAAAGATTTAATAATGCTACGGAATCAACAACACAGTCCTCTCTGGTATTCGATGCCACCAAAAAGTCGTCGATATATTGAACTAAGACTGAGCTTCCTGGCATCACTAGTTTTTCAAGGCACTTTTTCAGTATCTGGTTGAAAATAGAAGGACTTTCTGTGTACCCCTGAGGAACACGATTCCACACATAAACCTTGTTCTCAAATTTAAATGAGAAAAGATACTGGCTGTCTGGATGTAATGGTATTGAAAAGAACGCTTGACACAAATCAATTACTGTGAACCATCCTGCACTCCCAGGGATCTGGTATAGAATTACTGCAAGATTTGGCACTATGGGACAACATGGTTCCACAATCTTATTTATTTTTCTCAGGTCCTGAACAATCCTATATTTTCCACTAGGTTTCTTTAACCCCATTATAGGTGAATTACATGGGCTACTCATTACTTCTTTTAGGATATTTTGTTCTACCATTCGATTTATTTCTTCAATGACTCCTGCTTTTACTTCTGCACTCATTTTGTACTGTCTGGTATTTGGGAAAATTGCACCTTCTTTTACAGTAATTTTAACTGGATCTATTTTAGCCATAAGTCCTACTTCCTTTCCGGTGAAATCCCATACTATGGGGTTTACTGTACCTTTTAATTCTTCTGGCAACTCATCTTTTGTTATTAACGAAAACATCTCATCCACTTCTGTACCTTGTTTTGCAATCATAATTTTATATACATGATCTTCATCTGGTGTCTGAAATGCCACACCATCCGGTGTGCAGAAATTTGTACAATTCATCTTGCACAACAAATCCCTACCTAATAAGTTTACTGGACTAGATTCACACACTACAAATTGATGCATTTCTCTGAAATTTCCGATTTTAACTTCCATGGGTTCGGTAAGAGGTGTTCTAATCCGCTGATTAGCTACCCCCACTACTTGGATATTTTCACCAGAGAGAGGAAGGTCTGGAATGTCTGCTGTTCTCACAGTAGACCGGGTAGCACCAGTGTCCAAAAGGAAAGTAATATCATTACCTTTCACATTCCCTTCAACATATGGACCTGACTGATCTACCTGTAAGGATGCGCCAAGTATGCACTCCTTCTTCCCCTCTCCTAGGCACCGTCATGGACTGAATTGACAGAAATTGTCCTGCAAAAGAAATTGTGATGTCATATAATCATTCTTACCACTTCCTCCTTGATATCCGATGTCTGTACCATGCTTTGCTCTGCTTACATTACCCTGAATAGGTGCAGGTGGCAACTGACTCTGAGGATTTACACCCTGCTGTGAGTCATTCTGCGTCTGTGGATTTAAATTTTGATTTGGACCATTATTATTCCGAATCTTTTTACATTCATCCTTCCAATGCCCCAATTTTCCGCATCCATGACAAGGAAATTTCTTTTTAGCTTCTTCTCTACTCATTCGTCCTCTAAATTTTCCACCATTCCCAGTATCACCATTCGTTCCAGAATCTTTTCCTTGATTTTCACTCGGATTTTCCAAATTGATTCCCTGTTTCTCAGCCATTTTCACCTGTGCCCACATCACTTTTTCCTGCAATTTCTTGTGTCTATCCTCAATATCGTCTCCACAATATTTTGCATACTTCAAAATCTCATCAATGGGCTTCCCTTGCCAACACAGCATATGCTGTTTAATCATTTGACAAATTTCTGGCTTTAAACCGTAAACAAACTGATACACAAAAATGACTCATATACTTGTCTCCAATGTCCTCAAATCCACTATACTGTTTAAATACCAGCAATAAACGCTCATAGTAGGAATGCACTGATTCATTAGCTTCTTGGGTAGTTCGATCTATTTTTACCCAATCAGTTTCTTTCGGTGGTATTTTTCCCTTCAGGTAAGTTATCACCTGCTGATACTTTTTCATCACATCATTTGACGGGGCACCTGTCTTCGGATCTCTAGGATATTCGTCACTTGGCCAATCCACTGTGATTTTGCAATCTGTCCATAAATCGGCAGGTACCACTATGTCAAACAAACCATCTAAGTCTTTTAACAATACCTTTGACACCTTCACAAACCTGTCAACCTGCTTGTACCATTCAATTGGTTTTTCTCTCAACTTTGGAAAATCATTCGTAAATGACAAAATATCCTGTCTGCTCCATGGGACATGTACATATCCTCCTCCCGCAACTTCTCGCATTGGATACATTTGATCTGCTTTCCCTGTTTCTTTCATCACATATTCAGATGCTGTTCTACTTGTTCGTGCTTCTTCCTTTTTCTTGGCCCACCTAGTTCTCCATTTATCTAGGTCTCCCCATTGTTGCAAAACTAACATTAATTCTCTTATTTGCAATCTTCTTCCAGAGGCATTCATATTTTCTAAATCTTTGTCTGAAAATTCTGCTCTATAGGGTTTCTGTAGTACTTTTGATCTCCCTATTTCTATTCCCATCTTTAGTGCTAAATTGGATAATCTTTCATGGAATATCCTTACATTTCTGGTGATACTCCTGCACAGGAACAATAATTCTTCTTCATCATAGGTATTTAAGCGTTCTAGTCCTACATTTCCTGCTATTATTTCTTCTAATTCGACTTTTAATTTATGAATGTCCATTATTTTCGGAGGTGTGCCCTGTTTAACTGACCCTTGCACCCATCTTTCTAGATCTTCAGGTGTTACTATGGTGGCACTTTTTGCTCCCGATGAAGTTATTAAACTTACATCTTTTGAACATCCAGGTACATCTTTTCTGGGAGTGCTATTTACAGTACCTCGAATAGGCAAGTCCATGAGTGATATTGTGGATTCACAGTCACTAAATTGATCCTCAATTATAACTGGAGCTTCAGGTTTGGGATTATTCACAGGAGTAGGTGCAAGTATCGGTGGAGGACAGCTTCCCTGAGTACCATATAATGGAACTACTGGACCAATCGTTACAGGTATGGTCAACGAATCAGGGTGTACTTTTATCTGAGTTATTTTCTGTATTAATTCTGTTCTGGTCTTTTCTAGGGCTTCTTTTTCTTTGTCATGAAGTATTCTACTAGGGGTAAATTCATGCATTACCTGTGGTACTAATGGAGTTTTTGGTGGTGCACTTGGGGTGCATCCACTTGTTCCTTCCTGATATGGTGGGGGGTTTCTTAACATTTCCTCCATAAATTCGTCTTCAGACTCCTCATTTCTCATTAAATGTTTTGTCTTTTCTGTGCACTTACTTCCTAATTTCTCCTCTGCTGAGAACAATGGATATAATCCTTCTGTAATCATTGCCCTTCTCCATTGTTTCATCTGACCGTTCCTAGACTCATGTAGGTATCTGGGGAAAAATCCTGGATAACCACTATTACTCCTAGATCGGTCCCGCTCAAATGCCTCGGTTTCCCATTTCTCTAGAGCTTCGTACTGAGTTAATCTAGGTCTGGGTTCTAAGTCATTCATCCTCAATCTCAAGTTTTGCAGAATTCGCCCATTGAACGTGCCATTCTCGGGAAATGCTAGTATTCCATCATTTTTGGTATATTCTATCCAATTCTCCATCCATACACAAGTATGATAACCTCTCTCCATCATCATGAATGAAGCAGGCGTTTTAGCTGGTGGAATAATAATTCCTTCTCTAGTTAGATTGGTTTGTCCTTTTTTAAATAATTCTTGATCTTTTGTAAAAATGACATTTTTCTCCTTTCTCCGTACATCTTGGGTAAGTACCGATGTATAAAATTATATTCTGCAAAGCCTAAATATCTCCTATCCTGATGAATTCCTGTTAAAGTCGGATTGCGTTTTAACATGCAATCCTTATCCACTAAGAATTTAGTTTCTATAATTTTGACCAATCAAATGTCTGCTATCTTTTATTTCCAAGCCAATCCTTGCGCGGCCTTTCGGTGACGTTTTTCTGTCAACCCCTCCTTTACAATCTGCTCTTTTCTGTCCTTGCTGGTTTAACCAATCCCAGCGCGGCACCTGTGACGTCAGTACTGCTCCTGACTACTGACACCTCCTTTACAAGAGTCTCTCCACACCCGCTGATTCAACCAATCCCAGCGTGGCGTTTTGTGACGTCAGCTCCCTCTCCGGCGGCTGACCCTCCCTTTACAAAAATTTACGCAAACTTCTTTTCTCTACAATTCTTAATTTCAGTAACAACATAAAACATTCGCTATCGTGCCAGTTTCTTCTAAATTCGAAAAAGATAGTTTCTCTCACACTTAGTAAAACCCTTTCCGTTTACTAACATATACTACGAGTAAAACCCTTCCGTTTACTCTTCACACAAGCTCCAGAAATACCTGTTACTTCTTCAATGTTACCCTTTCTAGGTGATATAACATCAAATTTTCACCAGCGTACTCCTTTGCTATCACTCACACGCATAGAGTCCCTAACAAGTACTGAAAATCCTGCTTAACTTTTCAGTACTATTTCTGCCTGGCAGATAACCTCACTGCAGTATGGCTTCCACTTACCATCCGCTATTCCTTTTACCCCGGGAATTCTGGACAACATAAAACAAAACTTTGAATATATGGATGTTAGTTCATAAAAAATAAAATTCTCATTACCCAATTAACAAAGAGTAACCATCCTCTGATTACCAGAAAACTGATCCAGCGCGATATTAGCAAACAGCATTCATACACCAGATACTCACTTGGGCCCATACATTCATACTATGCTAATACTTACGCTGGGTTTTTATCAGTTGTTACTCTCTATCAAAATCCCTGCTACCAATTACCTTCTGATTGAAGAGTAATGACTTACCAATGAATCCTTTGCTAATTGGGAAATTTAAAATGAGTGACATTCATTATAGTACATAATCCTGAAATAACCACTGAGTCAGGAAGTTTTAAAATGTTTATCTAAAGATTTAGCAGAGTAAAATACAGAGCCACATGGTACTTAATCGCAATACCCAAGATTAAGCATAAAAATGATTATTGCTAATCAATGACGGTGTTTAAAGAAAAGGAGAGGATAGGGATAGCAGCGCAACTAAAGGTTGCATTATATTTACCTAAGTGCGAGAACCAAACCCCTTGGCCAAGGAGTTGGAAAGAATAGGACCCAGGAAGGATGAAGAGCAAAGACTTCCTCCAGGATCAGGACAGGACCGGTGACCTTTCTACAACGACGCCTGCGTCGTTCCCCTCTCTGATACTCGACTTCTCCTCGATCCTCCCGTGCCTTCCTTCTAATGGACTCCGCCGCCCCCTCCTCAGGACCTCTCTGGACAGTGATTCGGTCTGCAATCGATCAGCTTGGCAGTCTGGAGCTAAGAGCGCTCTGGCAGCATGGACGCCTGTTCTTCGTGAACGCATGCTCTAACTAATTAACTAATGCTATATTCTATTATACCCTTCTACGCCCATGTACCTCCCCTAATGTTACTAAAATATGGGGCCACTACTTCTGATTGGACAGGGACAGGGGTGGATTCTCGCACCATATCGATTTGGCCTAAATTGTAAAGCCTATTGTTTTTTAATTCCCACCCCTTCAAATTAATACATTTGCTTTATTTCCCACCCGTCTCATGACAAATGTAAACCAATTTTCATAGACAATGTATCAATGTACAACAGGAAAGGCAAGAGTACAGCATCTTCGGCCATCGGGTTGCGGCTTGGACGACGTCCAGGTTGACTTCATTTGGCAGGCACACAGGACACATGCGCAGAACCATTTGCCTCTCGAGTTTCAGGTCACCAACCCAGGCCCAAGTTTACGAACTAATAAAAGTGCAAGAAGCAAATATTAAAATCACAGAATAAAATGTTTCACTGTATGCCCACTTTTTCTACTCTATTCCCATTTAATTATAAATTCTATCCCGCGTTAGTAGCATTAGGAAACGACAATTTAGTAATGACATGAGAGCAAGCTGAAGCATGTGAAAACATCAAGCAGCCATTTTAATACACACTGCGCAGAAGCAGAAATTTCCCACCAAGCAAAGAAAGACGTCACACCATGTGTTCTGGTTATGACATGCGCACTGAGTTTTCCCGCGCATAGCGGCCATTTTGGATTTACAGACAAGCGTTATTCATTAGGAAAACACATAAGCAAGCATCCTTACCTTTCGTGTTGTGAATGCAAAGGTTAGTATTAACAATACAAGTTTTAATAAATTAATACTGTGATGAGGATTGAATACAAGCAAGTTTCATTTATGAAACCTTGCTCCATCACGGGCGACAAGCCAAAAGCCGAGCTCCTCGCTTTGCCAGGGCATATTATCACATACATGCATTTGCTTATCCCGCCAAAAAGAGTGGATTGGGATAAGTTGACTGCGTGTCGCCAGAAGAAGGATGAAAGTGTGTCGGATTTCTTTACTTGATTTGAAGGGGTGTTCTTAGATTTTAGCAGACAGGATCTGTCGCAGGAGGGTGGTGTTCGTTTATTTGTCAACAGATTTGTCACTAACCTACTTCCCGAGATTGCAACGCAGTTGCAGGCTTCGGAAAGTACTTGGACGACATCAACTCTGTCCGTGATATTGAGTATGGCACAATATTACGAACATAGACAGAATGAGGACAAGGAAAGGGTGGAGAAAAAGTCAAAGGATTTGAAGACAAGGGTATTGATGCAGCAGGTTGCAAGGGGAAATGGACGAGGTAGAGGTTCGGGTTCGGCTCAGCAGCGGTCTGGCAGAGGTGTTGCGTCAAACGCGCCCCTCTGGCTCAACCAATGTGCGTACTGCAAAAAGGAGGGGCATTGGCAGAATGAGTGTCCGGAGTTGTTACAGAAGGGTGAGGCCCCAAGGGGTAGAAGTTTTCGAGGACGCGGGCGAGGAACAGGAGGTAGAGGGGGAATGCAGTCAGAAGATACGTCACACAGTAGGCAGAGCGGGAATTATTTTGATGATCCCAGGGGACGGCAGTATTACCATGATGATTATGACATGGACGAAGTGACGGGGTTGTCTCACAGCTAGGACAGCCGAGGACAGGGCGAGGGACCGGTTCCAGTGCCTATAGATCAGAATGGACCTTATGTCACTGCTGATTTACAGGGTACTACTGAATACTTTTTAGTTGATACAGGGGCTGTGAATAGCTCTGTTTCCCGATCACTGGTCCCGGGGGCAGCTATGTCTGGCCAAAATAATGTTTCGGTGGGTTTCTCAGGCGTGCCGGTCATTAGCCCCATTTTCAAGCCCCTTGCTTTGACCATTGGCCCCTTTACGGTCGATTCACCATCTTTACTGACGTCAAATTGCAGGGAAAATTTGTTAGGACTCGATTTATTGAAACAGTTGCATGCGACAATTGTTCCCCAGACGGTGTTTATATGACTATTGGACCGCAGGTCACTCATGCCAAACAGTGCTTTGCGAAAAATGCCCCCCTCCCAGCTGAGTTTAGAGATGTACCATGTACGTTATGGGCTACAGGAGACACAGATGTGGGGTTACTCCAGATCCCGCCTGTCTCTATACACATCAGAGACAATGCTAAATTGCCACGTATTCCCCAGTACAAGATATCCCAGGCAGGTGAAAAGGCCCTATTACAAATAATCCAGGATTTGATTGCGTCTGGTGTGGTTGAGGAGACTACGGCGAATGTGTGTAATAGCCCTATTCTTCCTATCCTTAAGAAGGCCTCTTTGGATTCCCCTGATGCCCACCCTGATGTTTACCCCTTTGTGATTGACCTCAGAGAGGTTAATAAGATCGTAGTTCCCCAATACCCTGTGGTTCCAGACATTACAGCGATTTTAACAATGATTCCCCCATCAGAGAAAGTTTTCTCTGTGATTGACTTGAAAAATGCTTTCTTCAGCATACCAATACATACAGACAGTTGATATCTGTTTGGCTTTGCAATAGCCGGTCGGAGCTTTAGATTCTGTTGTGCCCTACAAGGCTATACTGAAAGCCCTAGTATCTATAACCAAGCCTTGAAAGCTCAATTGGATTCTTTGGAGCTTACCCCTGGTAATGTGCTGTTGCAGTATGTTGATGACCTCCTTATTGCTTCGGACAATGAGGATGGTTGCAAAGATGCCACTGTTAAATTATTGTTGCATCTGGCGCATCATGGACACAAGGTGTCCCTTTCCAAATTCCAATATTGTCGACAGGAGGTCAACTATTTAGGTCACCTACTGTCAAAGGAGGGTCGCAGACTAACACCTGAGCGCATAGCTACCATCACTAGCATGTCTATCCCTAGAACCCAATGTGAGGTACACGCGTTTATAGGGATAACATCGTATTGTCGGCACTGGATCCCTAATTACTCCCTACTAACAAAGCCCCTTCTTTACCTGACCACAAAAGATGTGAATGAACCCTTGCCTTGGACACCTTCATGCCAGCAAGCTTTTGAGCAACTAAAGACTGTGCTTTGCTCTGCTCCTGTGCTTGGTACTCCTGAGTACCAGAAGCCTTTCGTACTCTACGTGCATGAGGTGGACGGTTGCGCGCTTTCTGTTCTAACACAGGGTTTCGGTGGTAAGCAGAGACCCTGCGCCTATTTCTCGGCCATGCTTGATAATGTCGCCAGAGCGCTCCCGAGCTGTCTGAGAGCTGCCGCGGCAGGGCTCGTTCTTGACACAGACCTCACAGTCATGGTACCTCATGCAAGTTGCTGGACCCAGTATGGTAGAATGATAATATCGCCAAGGCAGCCACGCACCTAGTCAAGCATTGTATCATTTGTCTGAAACATAACCCCGGGAAAGGTACCCCTACACCTTCTGGTAATTTTGCACCGCCTTCCTTCCCTTTCGAGGTTCTCCAGATGGATTTCATCGAAATGGAATGGGTGAATAACTTGAAGTATGTGCTAGTAGTGATCTGGCATTCAGTAAATTGATTGAGGCTTACCCCACTAAAGAGAATACATCTATGGCGATGGCGAAGGCACATCTAAAAGAGTACTTCCCGCGCTATTGATTGTCACGCGTGATCTGGAGTGACAACGGAAGTCACTTTAATGCAAAAGTCATTGAATTGGTGTGCACAGGTTTGCATATTAAACAGAAGTTTCATGCAGCGAATCACCCCCAGTCAGCAGGCCTGGTTGAGAAGTACAATGGTACTCTCAAGCTGAAGTTGGCAAAAATTCAGGAAAGCACAGGACTAAAATGGCCAGATGCATTACCCTTGGCTTTATTATCTACCAGAGCGACAGCGCATTCTAGAACAGGGTTGTCCCCCTATGAGGTGGTCTTAGGACGCCCTGCTAATGTGTGGGGCGTCCCAGACCCAAGCGCTTTTCCGAGATAGAGTACCCCCTACTTGTAGACTACCTGTATGAATTGTCTAAAGATTTTCGTTCTCTTCTTCAACAGATACACGCCACGTTGCAGCCAGTACCAGAGGGGCCCGGGCATTGCATACAGCCCGGTGAGTACGTGCTAATAAAGAACTTCCAACGGAAGAACAGCCTGGAGCAGAGGTGGAAAGGGCCAGTGATCGTGCTACTTGCCACCAGAGCAGCTGTCAAGGTGGACGGCAGAAAGCACTGGATTCATGCGTCTCATGTGAAACGGGTGCCTCTCCCGTGTCCGTATGACCGCTGGGTCAATGAAGGCATCAGTGATCAGGAGTGTGAGAAGGTGCCACGCTTCGTTCCCTTCTCTGATGCCCAAGTGAGCTGGGCGCAGACAGATGAAGAAAGTGATGCAGTTCTGTCTGAGGCGATCCCACCGGAGATAAGGGCCGCCCCGGATAACACCGTCTCTAACACGCTGGAATCTGAGTCCCGATGCCCATCTGATCCTGAGTTTCTGCCCCTTTTTGTTGATGAAACAGTGCCGGGAGTTACCAAATATAATTTGAGGCCCCGGAGAAAGGACGGTGCACCAACCGAACAGTCTAGGAGTTAGGGAAGTACTTGAGCTTAGGGCGCAGGTGCTGTGCCTAAGGTGCCTGTATTAGACTAGGGTGAACGACACTGGTGCACTGCCCTGAACATTGGACAGGATAGCTGAGGGCATTGGCCCAGGAGGGAGGGTGCTCTATCCTGAAAGAAGAAGGATTTATTTTTCTACAAGGGTTGCGATCGCGCAGCTCCTCCGTGGGAGTGCTTCATAGCACCGTCGTTGATGAACAATAGGAGCCTGCCAGTGAGGCTCTAGACGGACACTGGGTGACTTGTACCCCCTGGTACTGTGGTTGCAATAAGTGGCTCTAGCCTGTAAAATTTTCTTTCCCTTTCTGACACCTATAAATTGCTCTTGATGTTGCCCAAATGTATCCCTTTGGCCGTCCTATGCCTGATGAGGAGCAGCCCTTTGCGGCTCTGGGTCCTACTCCAAATGATCCTGTTTGGTCCTCTTGGTCCACTAAGAGTAAAGTAGTGTTTGTTGCCATAATTTTGCTTTCCTTGCTAGTTGTCTTTGGGGTGGTTTGGTACTTAGAGGAACAACATCCTATGCACACCTTGATAGGGACTACCCCGGTTCCAGCAGAGCACTTGTTTGTCACATTGGCCTCACATAAGGAGAGACATAGACAGACTTATGCACACAATGCTTTCGTTCAGATGCTACATCAGGTACACAGCACTACCAATGCCACGAATTGTTGGGTGTGTGGGCTACTTCCCTCAGTTATGCATAAAAATGATTTGCTAGTGTCATTGCCCTTGTCATATTTGGGTAGCTGTGAAGCCTGGTTCCAACTGCTCTCTATGGTATACATGCATTATCATGCTGACGCTATGAAAATGGTACAAGCTGACTATGAAGCAGGGTTGGAGTATATAGTGGTACACCAGGGATATACACCCGGGCCAGATGGCAAGGAGGGTATCCTGCACCCCGATGCTTGTATGAATAAATTTGAAGCCCACGAAAATGTCACTTGGTTGCAAAATGAAATGCTAGATTTCCATGGATTTAATGTCACCGAATACTTTAAATGTTTCCAGGAGTGCAATATCACTGAGGACAAAGCTATGCCTGTCCCTGTGATCAACTCAACAGCTAGTTTCTGTGTCGAAGGAACAGGGAACATTTCAGTAGGACAGAGTCATTGTAATTACACATACCGACTGAACACTACTAGCAGCCCACCTTTACTCACACCTCCGAATGTATACTTCATCTGTGGGGAACAGGCTTATACATGGCTCCCGAGAGGGTGGTCTGGCCGGTGTTATGTTTCTTTTCTCTTGCCTCCCGTTTATATTGCACCGCCCAATTACCACAAGGATCATAGACTACAGCGTAGGGATCTCCAGGTACACCGAGTGAGAAGGGTTGTCAATTCTGACGATATTGATCAGACAGATACCCCCTTGCAGCAATTTACTGTCATAATGAAGGGCATTGTGCCGTTCTGGGTCCCATGTTCAATAGTCGTAATATTCGTTGTCTTGATAGGGTAGTTGAGGGAGTTATTAATACTACTGCTGGTATACTGACTAATATTACAGTCGAGCTTCAGGCTACGAGGCTCGTTTCTCTTCAAAACCGGATGAGTTTAGATGTCATTCTGGCTGACAGGGGTGGAGTCTGTCGTGTCATCGGCAGCAGCTGCTGTGTGCATATTCCTGATAGTGCCCCTACTGTATACTCCGCAATACAGAAATTGCACCGACTCGCCTCAGACATCCATCAGGACAATGGTTCATGGTCACTCACGGGGTGGCTCTGGGGTCTAGTGACATCATGGGGTTGGAAAATATTACTTGTCCTAATAGCAATTGCAGGAGTCATCTTTACCTGTTGCTTGTGCATTAATTGCCTTCCAGCCTGTTGCACCTATTGTATGAGTAAACTTGCCCCTACCCCATCATTGCCAAGAAGCAATAACAACATTTCTGTGATGATGATGCAGGAAATTCAGGATATCATGCTTATAGATGAGGGCATCTTCGAATATTTGATGCCTTCAATGTTCATGCCTTGCTTGTTTTCCCCTGTCACATGAGTGACTTTGTTTATTCTTCCTCTCCCTTAGAATTGTAAAGACCCTACCGGATTGCAATAAAGCATTTAGCCACCCATGCTAAAAGGAGGGTCTGTTAGGTTTTAAATTCCTGTCCCTGCAATATATTCCTTTCACGATATAGTAGGTTAGCAATGTGTGGGTAAATAGATGGCAATTGTATTTACGTTATACAACCCACTGAGTTATCCGTGTAATGTGCAGGCTTCAGTTGGTGAATGCGACTCCATTTTGTTTCTTGCAATCCTTACTAGGCTGCTTAGACTGTGCCCGAGTTATGCCTCATGGCCCGTAATGCTTGCCTCAGCAGAACACTATACTTCGCTAATGTTTTTTCTTTCTGTCCAAGGCTGTTTCCCGACGTGCGAATGAGGAGACAATTCAGTTTTCACATACCAATCTAAGCGTGTAGTTCTGCTCCCACGTCAGGAGACGCTGAGACCCAGAGCAGTGGCCATGGGTTTGTGATAACATGTACCCATCTGGCAGGTGGTAGCTCATTTCCCTGTGCCTCCTTTGTTCATGTTCGGCCCCGGCCTGTAGTTTTCCATGGTGGGCGGGTTTGGAGGCTTTTGGGGAAGAATGATTACTCACTGTGGACCGTTAGGAAGTTAGTCCCTCGGCAGACATCTTAGGCTGAAGGTCATGATGGTCTCCTCTGCAAAGCATTTCCAATAAAGCATGTAAGTTTGTATTCTCTACTGTCTGACCGACTCTTCATTCTTGGGAAGGCATAGCAGGTGGTTGTGAGAAAACCCGAGTGGCCCTAGCGGGCCACTTCCTTTAATGGGCCAGTGAGCTCAGTGGCAGAAATGCTGTAAACTGTGGCTGCAGGTTGCGGTCTTACAGTGCCCCTCTGGTGGCTAGCATTTATTTTCAATACAAGCCAACTTGCCACATAGAATGTTTCCCTCCGCTCCATTAATGCAGCAGGTGGAAGCAGTGCCCCACAATGGAGTTTGCTGCCCCTATCAGCATTACAATATAATACACTCAGACTTCATTTAAATTTCTTCTTTGCACACTAATGACGCATACAGAATGTTTGCGATTTAGAGTCACTGCAACGTTGTATTAACTTTACAATCAAAAGTGTAACTCTGTTAAACACGGCCACAAATGTTATGGATTTAGCTTGTTCCATAGGGTGTCCCATTGACTTTCGGGCTGCGCTCCTGTTTGCTGCACATTCCTCTAGCACTGCACTAAGGCCTCATGTCGGCCTCTAGCAGCTGCTCATTGATTGAACCCCCTCCAGTCCAGTCAGCAAGTTCACCGGCACCCACAGAAAATCTGAAAAGCCTTTCACTGATAACCTTCAACCCTGCAATGACTGCCAATTTGGCACATTCACCACGCATTTCAGGTATATTAGTCATAATGCCCTGCACTTGAAAACCATTGCAATAATAAAATGTGGACAAACGATTAGTTATTAACACTGCATACCATAAACAAAATCTACTGTACTGGAAAACACCTCCTGAAAACGCGCCCACGTTTGAATTAGGAATAAGGCAGAGCACATGCCAAATGCTGACTAAAGCACAGGTAGAACACATGCGGATCTTTGCACTGACAGTCTCTGAATTACAAGCATATACCACAAATGCTAACTCGGCATTCCTTCAGTGACATGCAACATACCAGTTTCATTAGAACATTCACAAAGAAATGATTGACATGTCCCTCAGCATTAAGGACAGGCACGGGTTCATTTCATTTTGCACCGCATGACTGACTGCATTAACGTAAAGATTCACACAAGCCACTCTCTAAGGGGCAGAGTGGAACAAGACAGATGGTGCTTTGGGACCGAGCTGGCAAACAATATAGTCCGTGCTGCAGAACGAGACGGCATGCATGCTAGTTTCTACAGAGAGGTGGAACAAATAAAGTCAGCAAGTGTCGAGAGTGCACAGACCTGCACTCCCTGCATACGTGCCTGGAGGAGGTTAGGGCGGCAAACTTAAATCAAAAGAACACAATACCTGTATTAATCTGGGGCAGCCAACCCGGCCTGCAATGTGACCATAACGCAGTACGTCGAGCAGCACTGCCATTGCCAAAACTTTATTCATTCACTGACTGCTCATC
Source organism: Calotriton arnoldi (assembly GCA_963921515.1). Lineage (NCBI taxonomy): Eukaryota > Metazoa > Chordata > Amphibia > Caudata > Salamandridae > Calotriton > Calotriton arnoldi. The sequence continues at coordinate 90,977 of CAWUFW010018730.1, read as the reverse complement.
GCGTCGCCGTGGGCGATAGTAGGACTTGACGTCACGTACGCCTCAGCCTATTATGTGTGTCACAGACTCCCCACCCCAGGCTGATTGTCACCTCAGTAGTGATTGGGCACACAGACTAGGCGGTGAATGTATTGAAATTTGGTGCAGCACTGTGCCGTGACGGGGTGGTGAATGATCCTTAAATAATATTGTTACTGTTGAAACCAGAGTAGCAGCTGCTAGAGCTGCGGACTCTGAGCCAGCACCCTCACTGGAGCAGCGCGCGCAGTGCGCTGCCACTCCATCTGTAAAGCTTTGTTATGGTGATTACTTGACCGCTCAGGAGGGCTATTATGCGTGACTACGCATTTCAGTGCGGTGATGCGGACCACCACACTGAAATGCGTTAGTCTACGCCTGATGCGTGGTACTTGGCAGGGCTGTACATCCTGAATGCTGTGAGCCACATTTGATCAATTGGAATAAGCAGCAGCTACCTCTCTGAGGCACTCACACATATTGTTAACAGTCCAGGCCTATATTAAGATAGTAATTGCAATCCTAAGGTAGTCACCCTGCCTGGTGGAATACTAGAATTTACCAGTGCATACAGTTTATCCCCTTGCTTGGCCAGGCCGCTATTAGGATGTGGTGTGGGAACTTCCCACCTGCTTTGAGCATGTGTTAATTAGAAGGACAGTAACAGAACTCACTAATATTAGGAAATGGAACAATTTTCCTATGGGCTGAACATAGTGAAAGCTAGGTTGTTTCAAAGGGGCATATAAAAGTATTTGTTCAAACCTTACATTTAGAATATAATTTTGAAACCTGGAATGTCAGCACAAACATCATGTTGGAATGAAACACATATTAAATGGACACATGCTTAATACATTCACTTCCTAGTATATGCTTCCACTGCATTGAGCAGTAATCTATCAATTCTTGTTAATAAAAATAAAAAAGGACTAAAGACATTACGTTAAAATATGTAATTTGCTAGTCTAGTTTTACAACTGTTGCAAAATTTTCTACTGAATACCATCTCCATTTCCATTTTTAGATAAGACATGACATCTACAAAGCTTCTACTATACCATGCATTTTCTTGAACGCTTCCTTCATCTTTTCCAGGGAACACGCAATTTGTTGCAGAGCTTCTATCAGAGATTCATCATTTTTTTCCAAAATTGCATTCACAGCTTGCGCAACCCCCTAGAGAATAACAGACGTGATTACAGCATAACAGACCAATGATCTAAAACATACGGACGTGAGCCCAAACAATCACTATATCCCATACACAAGCTGCTGTGTGTATCCTATTCTCTCTCCTTCATTGACTTTTAGGCAATCCTGCATTATCTTTCACAAACAACTATCATTAGATTTCAAGCATGACTAAAGGATTAGGGAACACACATCTCCTAGCAATATCCATAATTTGCTTCTCAGGTGGTCCTTTAGTGTTTTAAGAAAGAATGAAAATGATATTATACCAGCTCTCACAAACAAGGTGAAGGACACTTCTGCGTTAGCTTTTACCAGGTAGTCAGGAGGTGTTTCTGCCTAGGGCGAAGGAAGGTAGAAACATGCAGTTGCCTGTGTGATGTAAGATATAAGATACATTTTTTGACCAAACATGTGTACATGTGTTTTGTATATTTTTTTATTTCAGTCTTGATGAGTAACATCATGATTTCAAGTATCTAATAAAAATACATTATGTGGGAAAAAGACCCATTTCAAGCCCACATAGACATATTTCATAATTAAAGGAAAAATTAGGGAAAAAGTACAAGGGAAACAGAGATTAATGAGCTGAACATTTTGCAGTATTACATGTGAAGTTCCAGGAAGTCATCCTAAATATTCTTATACTTATTCAACCCCCGCCCCTTATGTGCCAAGTCAACCATACCTTGAATACAAATTTGAACGTTAACTCCAGGCTTCCCTTTCCAGTTGCACAACTTAAGTCTTTTACCCTTCACTGAAACTAATGATCCATATTTCTGTCTGGGTGTAAATACCTAATCTTAGAGATGCAGTTAAAAGAATCCTCTTCAAATTGTTACAGAGGCCACAATTATAAAACATGTTAAGACTAGAAAATATGTCATCTATAGACATTTAACTCGATTGCAAGACACGAGGTGAAGTGTAGCAGCATGCTCTATCCTGCATCCCCACCAAACATCAGACTCCTGCCAACCTAACCTTGTTAATTTCATTGCTCATCAACATAGTTTCTGCTCTTTAAACCATTAACTTAAGGTTAGGTCCCGTTTTATGTAATTCCGAACTATAGCTGCTTAAGGGGTGTGATTCAACAATATCACTGACTTCTCATCCAAAAGCAATAATATTGACTGGAGAATATCACTTAACTGGAAAAGTTAAGTATTTGTGGGTCAATATAGGTTTATTATTCGCAAATCACATCTATTTATCTTGACAATGTATGTATTAATCAGCTAATTTACTGTGGAATTAAGGACAGTAAATCTGTACTTACCTATACATATTGACCGTGACTATATAGTGGTAGGCTATATTCTGCAATTAGTATTGTTGCAGCTTTTTATTTTTAATCTTGATATTCTGACATACAATTCTTCTGGGGCGCTCTCAAAATCTCAGCAATCTCCTGACTCCAAACATTTCTTCTTTTTTCCAAATAATGAGCTAGAAACTAGTATGCAACAGCTCTTGGTAAATAGGATCTTATAAATGCAATCTATGTCTTACTACACAGTTAACATTTAAGGATTTCAGTGGGGGAATTTCCTTCATTTATGGAATCCATATCTTGCAAGCTTCGTCCTTAAATGTGAAACTTAACAGCTTCTAAATCTGTTAAATTATAATCTCTTTTTAGCTCATCTAAAGGAATCATTCTTACACTGGACCATACACATTGAATTAAGTTAATTCCAGATAATTGTGATCTTTTCGAATTAAGCATCTTATTAGTAATTTAACACTAGTATTGGTCCACAATGAAGCATATTAATATATGTCTAAATTGAACTATTTTTTTCAATAATTTTCTAACAGGTTGCATTGTGGCAAGAGTTAAATGCATTACTGATCAAACCATTATTCTGAAACAAACTATGTTTAATAAATCAAGGTCTCAATTACACTGATTCAAATATAGACCCAATTAGGCATGTCTGACAATAGTATCACCACTGGACTAAATGATTGTTGGAGTAAAATCAATCAATCAATCAATCAGGGATTTGTGAAGTGCACGACTCACCCGTGAGGGTCTCAAGGCGCGGGGGCGTGCAGCTCCAATTCAGCAAAAGAGCCAGGTCTTGAGGCTCTTTCTGAAGGTGTGAAGAGTGGGGGAATGTCTGATTTTGAGCGGGAGCTCATTCTAGGTATTTGCCACGATGTAGGAGTAGGCTCTTCCACCAGCTCTGGCTCTGCAGATACGCAGGGTTTCGGCGAGGGCGAGGTCGTGGAACGGAGGTTTCTCTTGGGTACGTGGAAGGAGACTCTTTCATTGAGGTACTGGGGTCTGGTGTTGTGGAGGGATTTGTAGGCGTGAGTAGTTTGAAGGTTACTCTCTTCCCGACGGGGAGCCAGTGGAGGTCTCGTAGGTGCTGGGTGATGTGTTCATGTCGTGGGATGCCAAGGACAAGTCTGGCAGCGGTGTTCTGGATGGTCTGGAGTTTTCGGAGCATGGATTTGTTGATTCCGGCGTAGAGGGCGTTTCCGAAGTCCACTCTGCTTGTTATGAGTGCGTGGGTGACGGTATTTCTCAATTTGGGGGGGATCCATTTGAAGGTCTTGCGAAGGATGCGGAGGGTGTTGAAGCACGTGGAGGAGATGGCGTTGATCTGTCTGGTCATGGTGAGGGAGGAGTCGAGTATGATGCCGAGGTTCTGGCGTGGTTCGTTGGTGTGGGGGGGTTGCCAAGGGCGGTGAGCCACCAGGTGTTGTCCCATGCTGAGGGGGTGGGTTTGAGCACGAGGACTTCTGTCTTCTCCGAGTTGAGCTTCAGGCAGCTGCTGCTCATCCAGGATGCAACGTCTTTCATTCCTTCCTGGAAGGTGAGTCTGGTGGTGTCAGGTTCCTTCGTGAGGGAGAGCATGAGCTGGGTGTCGTCAGCGTAGGATATTATGCTGAGTCCATGCTGTCTGACGATGGTGGCGAGGGGGGCCATGCAGATGTTGAAGAGCATGGGGCTGAGCGATCATCCTTGGGGTACTCCGCAATTGATCTCTGTGGGTTCGGAGAGGAAAGGTGGGAGTCTGATTCTTTGGGTTCGGCCAGTGAGGAAAGAGCGGATCCAGTTGAGGGCGGTTCCCTGTATGCCGGCATCATGGAGTCTGGGGTGAGAGTGCAGTGGGAGACGGTGTCAAAGGCTGCAGAGAGGTCTAGTAAGATGAGGGCCGCCGTGTGGCCCCGGTTGAGGAGAGTGCGGATGTCGTCTGTGGCAACGAGGAGGGCGGTCTCGGTGCTGTGGTTGCTGCGGAATCCCGATTGGGAAGAGTCGAGGATGGAGTTGGCTTCGATGATGTTTGTGAGCTGGATGTTGACGATCTTCTCGCTGACTTTAGCCGCGAAAGGGAGGAGAGAGATGGGTCTGTAGTTTTTCAGGACCGTCGGTTCTGCAGAGGGCTTTTTGAGGAGCGGCTTGACTTCTGTCGTCAGTGAATGAGCCGGATTCGAAGGTGGCGTTGATGGTGCGTCGTAGCTCAGGTGCTATGGCGGAGGCGGCTCTGTGGAAGATGTGCAGCGGTGGCACTTTTCTAAGCAAAGGAAACCAAATCCTTTATATAGGCCTATCTTTGCATACTTTAAAAACACATTTTGGTTTGGTTGTTTTGACCATAAACAAAATACAAAAGGATTTCTCTATTGTTTATATTTTTAAATTGGACATTGTTTTGCGGGATTGCCTAACACACCATTTAGGGAGCACTGAATATTTTTATGGCATTTATTCTCCCAATAATACTACATTGTTTTCCCATTCATCAAAATGTAAAAAGTGTCTTGATTACTGATATGATGTCCCTATATCTCTCAGAATCCAGATGAGAAAGACATATGTTGAACTTTGTTTAACAGGAGTGACTTCTCACTTTTTCCAAGGAAGCCACACAGTAGTTAGAAATTGAACCATTCACAGGGCCATAAGCTAGATTCTAGTGATCAGCTCAATGCCCCAAATATTTAAAAATATTAGAGCTAGTGTGCAGTGAAAAATAAAAGAATGGGTCTATAAGAGACCTGGCAGATCAATAATATTGTAATTGTGTGACTTCAGTTAGAAATAGTTTCCTATAGAATAATTTGCTTTAACATGTTTTGCTATAAAATTATTTCGTTGTAGAAACAGACATAAATGTTAGGTCTATTATAAATGTTCATCTGTTAAGTGCTGCAGCCATGTTTCCATTAAGGGTGCATCTTGTGTTCTGCAGAAAGTATGTAGTTGGTTTAGAACAAAATATTCCTATCCTGTCAGGAAGGAAAGTATCAGTCAAGCCTGGAACTCAGAAGAAAATAAGTGACGATGACTGTAGTGATCTGCCTGGCATGTTGCTGTTGGAGACTGACTGCTGTAATAACCAATGAATGTTCTTTTCAATATGGTACCAGAATACTGAAGTCAGAATATGGTTTGACGTTAACATTGCACACTGAGTATTGTTTACAAAACTATCGTCTTTTTAAAAACATAAAATGCATTTCCACTTGGACGCTATTTTTTGGAAACTATTTTTAGGACACAATATTTATGTCAGATAATACATCTGTACAAACATTCTGGGCATGTCTAGGAGAGACAAGTGTTCTTCAAGGACAGGGAGTGAGGAGTTTACAATGTATTGAATGCAGGGTAGCCATCTGGATTCTGAGCTTTGCCTGCACCCATCTCAGCATGAGGTTAGATGGATGAATCCATGAGTACCTAATGTGTCAAATAATGTCCTCACCAGTCGAAGAGTGCACAGGATGAAGATGAGTAATTCATACTCAGATCTGCCTATTTATTTGCAGATGGTATGTGTATCACCACTGATACGTGTAACAAACCTGGTGGGTTAGATTTCGGGCCCCAACTGTAATCTTGGTTCACTAGGCAGGAGTAGCACATTTTTCAGATATCGGCTCACAGTCATGTCAAAAGGGTTGATGTTTCCTAGTGAAGAACTCTAGACTCAGCCCACCCAAATCTCTGGAGGCCGCCCACATCTTAAGGGTGTTAGGGGGTATACTGCACAGCAGCTCACATGTTTTACTACTGCCTCATTCCTGACTATTCTAATTCTTCAAGTAGCTGTAAGACCCTTATGTGTTATTTGCCACCAATGAGGTGCGAGTTACCCCTGTACATTGAGGAATATTTAATAATTCTTCACATGTGTGGTTCTATATGCCATTAGTGTTTGAATGATTGAAGTACACTCACGATCTAGGTGTTTCCCTGAAAGAGTGAGATGTATGTTTATAACACACAAGGAGGAGTAGGGAACTTGTAATCCAAGGGCGGCACGTGCTTTGTGAAAAAATACTGCCCTCACTCACGTCATTGGGCTTGCTTCAATACACCCCTTCACAGACCAATCCCCCCTTTCTTTTGTCTTCCCCTACAGATTACTGAGTTACATAGGGGAACCCTTTGCTTGGAAGTAACACATTCCAAGGATACCTAATCCAGGTACAGAGGGTAACACATTTTGGGATCCGAAGGGTCCTGAGGAATGCTGGTGTGACCCAACACTGTGGGCACCTATCAGAAGGCAGAAACATGTTGACACTTTGGTTGTTAGGGGGATGAAGGAACCCTTTATCTTCCCCTATCACCACCAACCATCACGTTTTCAGACCTAGTGGTGGGCCCAAGAATACATTGTCGAAAGGGGATACCTCCTAGCTAGTTTTAACCTTCACTGCACCTTTCTATCGGTGATCCCAAATTTTATGTTTGTATTGTCTTCCGCTCCCTTTTGCTCCGCCCCAGGCGTTGGTCTGCGCAGGGGTGTTTTGAAGCAAGCCCAGTGATGAAGCATGTCACAATTTTGTGAGTGAGGGCAGTATGTTTTCACAAAGCACATGCCACCCTTGGATTACAATTTCCCTACTCCTCCGTGTGTGTTATAGTCATGTGAGAGGGGAGGTCGAAGTAGTGGAATTTTGCCTCTCCCCCCTTCTGAGTGTGTGAGATTGAGGTGTATGTTTACCAGGCTATTGTATATGAATGTAGCATGTAATTACTTTCAGAGTGCTTTGATCTTATGATCTACCATGAGAGAGGAGCATTTGTAAATGCACCTTTGGAGTATGGCATGTGGCCAAATAATTATGGGCTTTTTGGATGCGGAGTGAATTTTGCAAGTGGTGTTTTCTGGACAAGTTTCACTAGGTACAAACACTGACTATGTGGATGCAAATGATGGCTTATTTCTGTGGATAAGTGTATTATTAGTTGGGGTGGATGTTAGTCCACCAAAAGTAATGATGGCACATTTTTGTTAGGTCCAGTAAAGGTTTCAGTAATTTAAATCTGAACTAAACCCCTGATAGATATGGCACACAGCACACAGGCTTAAATTAAGAAAATATGTAAAACACATTTATAAGTACAAAAACAGTTAAAAAGTCATAACACAACACAATTTAAAAGAGTAAAGCATCTTTTAATGAACAAAATAACACCAAAATGACAAAACTCCAATAAGGGGAACCAGAGATATGAGTTTTTAAACTCATAAATGAAAATAGTACCAAAAAGAGCAAAGAGCTAACCATGGGCACTTGATCGCAGGACAAGCGTAAGCTTTGAGGCCAACCGCAATGGAAAACTGGTTGAATATAAGGACCAGGTTGGTCCCAGTCAAAGAGTTACCTTTGGAATTAGAAACTTTCTGTCAAGCTAGAGCCTCAGCTGACTGGATCTGAAGATGGGGTCTTCAATGCTGGGTTGCTGCTGTTCAAGGTCCCGGTTTAGCCATTGATAAACACAGGAAAAGCTCTGGGCAGGAAAATTACAGAGTTTGTGCACAGGAAGCCATCAACATTGATCAGATTCTGCTCTGCATCTGACCCAGTGAAGATTTCTACCTGAGGACTCTTTCCAGGAAGTCAGATTTCCTCAACAGGGCAAGGCTGCAAACTGCAGGCAAAGAGGGGTCAAGGTTGTTGGATGCAGGTCGATGTTGGGCCCACTGAAATAGATTTGCTGCTGCAGAGAAGAACATATGGGGACCTATGACGAAGTGAGGCGCACTGGCAATTCACCCTCAGCAGATTGGCTTCGCAGTTGGTCCCGGTCTTATGTCGGTTCTCAAGGCAAAAAGACTTGAATGTTTTTAAGTCAAGGGTCTTAGGTCTAGGCGAGGAGTACACTCTGACACCAACCAAGGGCACCAGGACCTCAGGAACCAAAGTAGAGTTGTCACGACTCACTCCAAAAGAAGCCATCAGCAGTGTCCAGAGAAGGTGCAGTAGGAAATGGCCAGCTAGGTCCTTCCATGAAAGTGGGGTTCTTGCAGCTTTTGTATCCCTGTAGCTTAACAGAATGTCAGCTAACAGACCTTGGAGTCCACATCTTACTCCTGGTTACAAGTGGGAGCGTGTTGAGACCTTAGGGTTCTCTTCACAGGTCTCAGAAGCCACTGCAGTTGCTCTTCTGTCTTCCAAAGGTCTAGTAGTGTTCTGAAAACAGTACCCCCTACCCACCTCTGCAGAAATTCCTGTGTGATCCACTGCAAACATTCACATAGTGCGCCTTTCTCCCTTAACACAACAGAACCTAACATCCCATGTTCAGAACTCCCTAGATGTGTGGTCGGGGAAATGAGCAACACCCTTCTGTGGGATCACTCAAAACTGGTAATGTGGGCTGCTCATGTTCCACTGGGATTCAAGACAAGCTGGCAAGGAAGACAAAAGGGAGGCATACCAGGTGTGAGCTACATCTGCCATGCACAGTGTAGGCATTATTACAAGGTATGCAAGGGCCTGGGCAGACTCCCCAGATTCAGCCCCCAGACCATCATGTAGATTGAAGGTCAATCTCTGTCCACATCCAAGGACCATGTCTCAGCTCTGGCAGCCAATTCGTACCTCATCAAGGAACTATTCGTCACCTGGATGACAGTTGGACCTCAGGCAAATGGACGTGTAGAGGTTTAGGCAGGTTAAAGGTGACTTTTTAAAAGGACTTTTGTAAAATATTTGTTACTGTTATGTTTCATATAGGTACCATAATATAGGCCTGGGTAACATCATACCCTTTCACCTACATCACCTCCCCTACATTACACACTAACAAGCCTTTTAAGGATTGAACGCCTTTTATGGACTGAACCTTTTACCTAGTTCTAGGCCTGGGTGCAGAAGGAGGGTTTTTCCCGAACAATAGCGTTCTATGACTTCATCTTTAGACTGACACTGCATGAATAAAATATTGATGAGGCTACTTGGAAACCAGGCAGGGGCTATACACCACCTTCCTAATATCTACGCACAAGGTTCATCCCATACATCATCCTCATACCCAACAATGGCTAACAGAAGAACAAGGGACAAAGGGACTCTATATACTTTTCTGTATAAATACAGCACCTCTTGCTATCAGTAGTCAGAGGGAACCGAGACTTCCAGGCCGACACACTGACCAGAGACGCTGAGGCTCCTGCATGCAGACGCTCCAGCTGACAGTGGTCTGAACATCCCTTGCGGGGTGTCCAGCTCGAGACCAGGAGAGGCTCCTACATTCACATTTCAGGTAATGGGGTTCGACTAAATCCTAGCGGGATTCTTGGCTGCACACCTACTCACATGCTAGGTACACTTAAGTACATCTAGATAGGCATCGTAGGAGTACGCACTCGCTTTTATCAATGCATTTTATATTCATGTATTTATTCATGCTTATTGCAAGATGATATAACTGTACTATCCTTTTATATTCATAGTACTGTTAATCATATATCTCTGCTACTGTCTTATGGTTGTTTTAGCTCATATACTTTATACGAGAATAACAACTGTTCAATAAATCCTTATTGAAACGTCCAGACTGTTTATTCTGTGTACCTCTGAGACAAACTAAATAAGCACGAGTGACTGAGCGAAAAGTAGTATATTGTTTCCACGATCTTGAGGGATCAGAGTTGTCATGTTCTGAGGTTGCCAGAAACTAATCTCTCCCCGATAAGAGGAGACACTAGTGGCACTGTGAGCTAGCTTTTGCAAACAGGCTAACATTCTCGGTGGGGGTGTTCAGAATCAGTCTGCCACCAAGCCCACAGTTTATGTTATCCAAACGTGCAGGTCCTGCATGGGTACTATAGGAACTACATGACATTACAAATCTGACTTTAGCAATTAATTGTATTAGTGATAAATATTTTAACAAGCCCAAAAAAAACATTTTAAGTGGTTCGGAGGTGTAAATAACATAATTGTAAAAGTGTATCACAGTCATTTCCTATTGTACAGCTAACTGTATTACATTGAAAATTACTTTCAGGGCATTGTCACCATACGGTCATTTTAGAAACTAAGGGCCTGATTCACAAAGGTACACTTACACTCTTGTGTAAATTTATGGTTGTTTGCTATTCACAAAGGTATTTTCCTAGTAGTATCTTTAAGTCCAGAGCCTCAGAACAAAAAAAGATAGGTGTTAGAAACTGGGTTCCTGGTTAACTAGGGTGCAAGCCCTGGCCAAGCAGTAACCACAGTCCTAGTCATAAAGCACCAGCAATCCCCAAATTAGCCCATGCTTACCATCTGGTAGATTGGCACACAGCAGTCAGGTCTAACTTGAAGTCAATGTGTAAAGTATTTGTGCAACACTTCAAACAGTAAAAACAATGGAAACACCACACAAAAATATCCCACATCAGTTTAGAAAGATAAAGTATATTTTAGTAAATCAAACAAGACCATAATGACAAAAATTCAATCAATTACACTGGAGATTTTGAATTTTAAAGAATTAAGTTAAAATAGCGCGAAAAAGCACAGAGCTCCAACAAGACCTATCTGGTTGCACTGGACTAGGACAAAGTCATAAATTCAGGTCAACTGCGATGGAGCACAGGTCAACTACAGGGACCAGGTTAGGTGCACTGAATAAAGTAGCTTAAATCCAGGTTGCAGAATGCTGCGTAGATCTGAGACAAGAAGCGTCGCACAGTTAAAACCATGTGTTGGTTCTGAGATGTGGCGAGACTGTGGTGCATCATTGTGGAGGATTCCATCGGGGCTTGCATTGCGAAGTCCGGACAGCAAGTGGGCGTCGTGCAGCTAGGGCTAGCAATCAGTTCTGATGAGCTACAAGGCTGCGATGCGGAGGCCGGTGTTGCCATCAAGCTGCCATCGACAAGGGATGTGGGGACGTGGGTCAGAGATGTGCCATCGGCGATGCATCGGTTCCTAGGATGTGAAGAGCACTGTGGACCTTCTGCACCATTCCCAATCCACGCAACAGCAATGATGTGTTGGTTCTTCTCAAGGAATCTCACCGTTCAGCTGAGGAGAAGCGTTAGAGCAGCTAGAGGATGTGCTGCTCAGCAAAGAAGGTGCACCGGTTCTGCTGGTAAGCACCGTAGGCCCCCTTCCAAGGGTCCAGATCTGGGGTGGCACCATTTGGCAGGGTAGACGTACAGATGGCAGAGTCCAGGTGCAGAGGCATGGTTGTTGGAAGCTTGTTAGGTCCCTGAAACGTCGGATCAGGAGGCCAGCCAACTAGCCCTTGGAGTCACTCTGCGTTCTGGGGTGAGAGAAGCTGGTCTAGTCTTTCTCACCTAGGCAAGGAGGCAGCAGGCAGCAGGTCAGCAGAGTAAAGCAGGAGTCCAGCAGAGTAGCAGTCCAGCAGAGTGGCAGTCCTTTCAGCAGCAAAGCAGTCCTTCTTCCTGGCAGATTTCACACAGGTCCAGAAGTGTACTTGAGTGGTGGTGTCTGAGATCCAGTTCTTATATCCAGTGGTGCCTTTGAAGTGGGGAGACATAAAAGAGATGCCTTTCAAGTGCACAGATGCCCTCCCTTCCAGTCCTGGCTCCAGACTTGCTACCGAGGGGTATACAGCCCTTTGTGTGTGGACAAGACACAGCCTATTCAGGTGTAGTAATGCTGTGTCCATCCTGCCCATCCTGTCAGGATGGCTCATCAGGTCACGCCTAAGCTCCCATTGTCTGTGATGGTCTAGTTGGAATACACATAGCCCAGCTTCCACCCATCCCAGAAACATGACCAGAGACAGGCATCAAATGGCTAAGGCAAGAAAATGCCCACTTTCTAAACCATAAGTTAGGATTTTAAATTCGGATTCCATAGACACCAAACATGAACCAGTCATATCTTCCCATTTGGAAATTATGCTTATAAAATGTAATAAGATAATCCCAATGTTAGTCTATGTTAGGTATAGGCCTTGCAGCTGTGGAAAACACATTTAATAGGTTTTCACTACTAGGGCAAATACAAATTTTAAAGTACATGTCCTGATTTTTAAATTCATTGTACTCTGACCTCTGGGCTGTCCAGGGCCTACCCTAGGGGGAATGTATGGTGGCACAGAGCATGGCATTACAACGCATGCCATTACAATGCAGTTGTAACAATGCAAGTGCTGTTACAACGCATTGCCATTATAATGCAAAATGTTACCACGCATATGCCTTTACAACGCATGCCTTTGCAACAAATTCCATTTCCGTTGTAATAGCATGATTGATAAAGGCATATGCATGATGAAGGGTGCGTTTGAAAATATAAGTATTTTACAGGTAAATATAAACTATATATATATATATATATATATATATATATATATATATATATATATATTCCAATTGAAAACACCCGACACTTGGAGGCCCACTCACAGCGTGTTGAAATATTTATTCAGCAAGGCAGCATCAGACAGGGGTACGGTAGGTACAGCATGCTTCAGCCATATTTCCCGACGCGTTTCAGGCTCATCTCGCCCTTGTTCACAGGGATGGCAGAAGGGAGAGGCAGCTCACAGGTGAGATTTCTAGTTTGCCAATTGTTAATCCCGCCCAGTGGGCGTGTGCACTCACTGCACTCTGGTAGTTGGAGTCTTTGAAATTAATATCCTTTAGTAGGACCAGCCGCCAAGCTCCTCAACAATTTCTTCAGCCACAGTGGGTTGCTGCATCCATACGACTGCTGTGATGCTGATTTACCTCCTCACTGAAGGACACGTTGTTCTTTTCTGCACCATACTCGTGACGGTGCTCGACCTGCTCGTCTGCAGGGAGGGGCTCTCCGCGACCTGGGCAGGCCGCTAATATTCCAATTGAAAACACCCGACACTTGGAGGCCCACTCACAGCGTGTTGAAATATTTATTCAGCAAGGCAGCATCAGACAGGGGTACGGTAGGTACAGCATGCTTCAGCCATATTTCCCGACGCGTTTCAGGCTCATCTCGCCCTTGTTCACAGGGATGGCAGAAGGGAGAGGCAGCTCACAGGTGAGATTTATAGCTTGCCAATTGTTAATCCCGCCCAGTGGGCGTGTGCACTCACTGCACTCTGGTAGTTGGAGTCTTTGAAATTAATATCCTTTAGTAGGACCAGCCGCCAAGCTCCTCAACAATTTCTTCAGCCACAGTGGGTTGCTGCATCCATACGACTGCTGTGATGCTGATTTACCTCCTCACTGAAGGACACGTTGTTCTTTTCTGCATCGTACTCGTGACGGTGCTCGACCTGCTCGTCTGCAGGGAGGGGCTCTCCGCGACCTGGGCAGGCCGCTAATATTCCAATTGAAAACACCCGACACTTGGAGGCCCACTCACAGCGTGTTGAAATATTTATTCAGCAAGGCAGCATCAGACAGGGGTACGGTAGGTACAGCATGCTTCAGCCATATTTCCCGACGCGTTTCAGGCTCATCTCGCCCTTGTTCACAGGGATGGCAGAAGGGAGAGGCAGCTCACAGGTGAGATTTCTAGTTTGCCAATTGTTAATCCCGCCCAGTGGGCGTGTGCACTCACTGCACTCTGGTAGTTGGAGTCTTTGAAATTAATATCCTTTAGTAGGACCAGCCGCAAAGCTCCTCAACAATTTCTTCAGCCACAGTGGGTTGCTGCATCCATACGACTGCTGTGATGCTGATTTACCTCCTCACTGAAGGACACGTTGTTCTTTTCTGCATCGTACTCGTGACGGTGCTCGACCTGCTCGTCTGCAGGGAGGGGCTCTCCGCGACCTGGGCAGGCCGCTAATATTCCAATTGAAAACACCCGACACTTGGAGGCCCACTCACAGCGTGTTGAAAGATTTATTCAGCAAGGCAGCATCAGACAGGGGTACGGTAGGTACAGCATGCTTCAGCCATATTTCCCGACACGTTTCAGGCTCATCTCGCCCTTGTTCACAGGGATGGCAGAAGGGAGAGGCAGCTCACAGGTGAGATTTCTAGTTTGCCAATTGTTAATCCCGCCCAGTGGGCGTGTGCACTCACTGCACTCTGGTAGTTGGAGTCTTTGAAATTAATATCCTTTAGTAGGACCAGCCGCCAAGCTCCTCAACAATTTCTTCAGCCACAGTGGGTTGCTGCATCCATACGACTGCTGTGATGCTGATTTACCTCCTCACTGAAGGACACGTTGTTCTTTTCTGCATCGTACTCGTGACGGTGCTCGACCTGCTCGTCTGCAGGGAGGGGCTCTCCGCGACCTGGGCAGGCCGCTAATATTGCAATTGAAAACACCCGACACTTGGAGGCCCACTCACAGCGTGTTGAAATATTTATTCAGCAAGGCAGCATCAGACAGGGGTACGGTAGGTACAGCATGCTTCAGCCATATTTCCCGACGCGTTTCAGGCTCATCTCGCCCTTGTTCACAGGGATGGCAGAAGGGAGAGGCAGCTCACAGGTGAGATTTCTAGTTTGCCAATTGTTAATCCCGCCCAGTGGGCGTGTGCACTCACTGCACTCTGGTAGTTGGAGTCTTTGAAATTAATATCCTTTAGTAGGACCAGCCGCCAAGCTCCTCAACAATTTCTTCAGCCACAGTGGGTTGCTGCATCCATACGACTGCTGTGATGCTGATTTACCTCCTCACTGAAGACACGTTGTTCTTTTCTGCATCGTACTCGTGACGGTGCTCGACCTGCTCGTCTGCAGGGAGGGGCTCTCCGCGACCTGGGCAGGCCGCTAATATTCCATGAAGCATGCTGTACCTACCGTACTCCTGTCTGATGCTGCCTTGCTGAATAAATATTTCAACACGCTGTGAGTGGGCCTCCAAGTGTCGGGTGCTTTCAATTAGAATATTAGCGGCCTGCCCAGGTCGCGGAGAGCCCCTCCCAGGAGACGAGCAGGTCGAGCACCGTCACGAGTACGATGCAGAAAAGAACATCGTGTCCTTCAGTGAGGAGGTAAATCAGCATCACAGCAGTATCGTATGGATGCAGCAACCCACTGTGGCTGAAGAAATTGTTGAGGAGATTGGCGGCTGATCCTACTAAAGGATATTAATTTCAAAGACTCCAACTACCAGAGTGCAGTGAGTGCACACGCCCACTGGGCGGGATTAACAATTGGCAAACTAGAAATCTCACCTGTGAGCTGCCTCTCCCTACTGCCATCCCGGTGAACAAGGGCGAGATGAGCCTGAAACGCGTCGGGAAATATGGCTGAAGCATGCTGTACCTACCGTACTCCTGTCTGATGCTGCCTTGCTGAATAAATATTTCAACACGCTGTGAGTGGGCCTCCAAGTGTCGGGTGCTTTCAATTGGAATATTAGCGGCCTGCCCAGGTCGCGGAGAGCCCTCCCTGCAGATGAGCAGGTCGAGCACCGTCACGAGTACGATGCAGAAAAGAACATCGTGTCCTTCAGTGAGGAGGTAAATCAGCATCACAGCAGTATCGTATGGATGCAGCAACCCACTGTGGCTGAAGAAATTGTTGAGGAGATTGGCGGCTGATCCTACTAAAGGATATTAATTTCAAAGACTCCAACTACCAGAGTGCAGTGAGTGCACACGCCCACTGGGCGGGATTAACAATTGGCAAACTAGAAATCTCACCTGTGAGCTGCCTCTCCCTACTGCCATCCTGTGAACAAGGGCGAGATGAGCCTGAAACGCGTCGGAAATATGGCTGAAGCATGCTGTACCTACCGTACTCCTGTCTGATGCTGCCTTGCTGAATAAATATTTCAACACGCTGTGAGTGGGCCTTCAAGTGTCGGGTGCTTTCAATTGGAATATTAGCGGCCTGCCCAGGTCGCGGAGAGCCCCTCCCTGCAGACGAGCAGGTCGAGCACCGTCACGAGTACGATGCAGAAAAGAAAGTCGTGTCCTTCAGTGAGGAGGTAAATCAGCATCACAGCAGTATCGTATGGATGCAGCAACCCACTGTGGCTGAAGAAATTGTTGAGGAGATTGGCGGCTGATCCTACTAAAGGATATTAATTTCGAAGACTCCAACTACCAGAGTGCAGTGAGTGCACACGCCCACTGGGCGGGATTAACAATTGGCAAACTAGAAATCTCACCTGTGAGCTGCCTCTCCCTACTGCCATCCCTGTGAACAAGGGCGAGATGAGCCTGAAACACGTCGGGAAATATGGCTGAAGCATGCTGTACCTACCGTACTCCTGTCTGATGCTGCCTTGCTGAATAAATATTTCAACACGCTGTGAGTGGGCCTCCAAGTGTCGGGTGCTTTCAATTGGAATATTAGCGGCCTGCCCAGGTTGCGGAGAGCCCCTCCCTGCAGACGAGCAGGTCGAGCACCGTCACGAGTACGATGCAGAAAAGAACATCGTGTCCTTCAGTGAGGAGGTAAATCAGCATCACAGCAGTATCGTATGGATGCAGCAACCCACTGTGGCTGAAGAAATTGTTGAGGAGATTGGCGGCTGATCCTACTAAAGGATATTCATTTCAAAGACTCCAACTACCAGAGTGCAGTGAGTGCACACGCCCACTGGGCGGGATTAACAATTGGCAAACTAGAAATCTCACCTGTGAGCTGCCTCTCCCTACTGCCATCCCTGTGAACAAGGGCGAGATGAGCCTGAAACGCGTCGGGAAATATGGCTGAAGCATGCTGTACCTACCGTACTCCTGTCTGATGCTGCCTTGCTGAATAAATATTTCAACACGCTGTGAGTGGGCCTCCAAGTGTCGGGTGCTTTCAATTGGAATCATCAGTGATGTCATTTGAGATGTCATCAGTGATGTCACTGACCATGCCATGAATGATGTAATATGTGACGTCATGAGCAGTGCATTGCGGGGCGTGAGTTATAGTTAACTGAACTAACTATAACGGTGGAATTTCTATGGTTTTGTACGAGTGAAATGTCCAGCTTTCTATAAGGTCCCTGAAACCTATCGTTTTTTCAGTGAATTTCAAAGGTTTTTTAAATGCTAATTTTTAACTATAATGTCTGTAAAACCTATGGTTTTTTCAGTCAATTTCAAAGGTTTTTTAAATGCTAATTTCTAACTATAACGTCTGTAAAACCTATGGTTTTTTCAGTGAATTTCAAAGGTTTTTTAAATGCTAATTTCTAACTATACCTTTCAACACACTTACAAATATATATATTACTGTACATACTGTTTTTAAACAAACTTCAAATACAATATAAATTATTCCAATATACATCTGTACATTTAATAATTTAATTCAAACAACACAGTTTCATAAAAATGTCAAATCTATTTTAAATAAACCACAAAAATATATAACTCACCTTTGAAATAAATCTATTGACTGAAAAATCTCACACACTCAGACAGGATTTTGTTTAACACACAGTCAATATAGAACACCACACTTTCCAAAGTCAAACCAGTATTGGCAAAGTGTCCCTCTATTTTTCCATACATATACACATAAGCCACAAATGGCATTGCTTCCCAGTGTTTTTCAAATTGAAAAACGAATTTCCATTGGTCATAGAGAATAACACTTTTCAACTGACATCTTCACCCCTTTTGCTTAATGCCAGTTTCCATAGCAACAGCTCATGCAACATTTAACTTAACTGTCAGGTCAAAAGTTCACCCCAGAATGTTGCAAATGACAACAGCAAGTATGGTTGCTTTTGCAAAGCATGCCCTTATCCTTTCTGCTGTACCTTTCCAACATTTGTTACTAACCAATAAGAAACATGCTTTCTAAACAAAGTAAAATGCACCCTATATTTGAATGTAGAATGTTCTTAAACAGCCAATCAAATCTCTACTTTCTTAAAAACAGCATCTTGTCCACCATTTTAGATAGATTTCATTCTACCACCTGCCTACCTCAGCTACAGACATCTTTTGATTACCTACAGAGATCCCTTCAAGATGCTTTCAGTGTGGATTGTTGGGCACAGCTATGTTTTCTGGTGCAAAAGGTATGCTGAAAGCAGAGGTATTGACAAAGACCTAGCTTTGCAAAATGTAGACATTAAATGGATTGGACAGAGAGGATTAAAGTGACACCAATTGATGCCATTGGTTAAAACCTTTATGCATCTCCAACCCCCTCACCTCATGAATGTGCACTGCGGTGGCAATGACCTAGGCACATTGACTGGGGTAGGTCTGGAAATGCTAATGAAGGACACCTTTGCAGAATTGATGTTGCTTTTCCCCCAAACTGCCTTTGTCTACTCTAACATATGCCAAAGACAGAAATGGAAGTGGTCCAATCAATTTTGTCCACAGATTGAGAAAGCTAGAAAAAATGTCAATAAAGCTGTTTCAGCTTATCTCAGAGACCATAGTATGGGGTCCATATACAACAACAATCTGCATTTTGATATGGATGGCATCTACAGGAGTGATGGTGTACATTTCACAAATAAGGGACAAAGAGTCCTTCTCAACAACTTAAGACTCTGCATCGGCACTTACATGTAGCTACAAAAATCTCCCAATAAACACAAGGGCTCTTTTTAGAGCCACCCAATATCCTAACATATAACCTAGGTTAATAATAAAAAATCTTAAATATTTTTGATGGGAGTCGCGCACCTAGCGCGACTGGTAGTCGCGCACCCCTCGCGTTCACACCAGGGGGCCGCGCTGGGAGCCGCGCACCTCTCGCGTTCACACCAGGTGGCTACGCTGAGCGCCACGCTAGGGTCACGACTCCAAATTTTACGGAAAAAAAAACGGCCCGTACCATTAATTTATATTCGCCCCGGGGACCCCATCCCCCGGGGCCTAGCCACTTCGTTGAGGACCGTGGGGGGAGCCCCAATGCCCCCACGGTCCAGTCGGCTCCCCGCGTCCTGCGGGAGCCGGCGTTGCTTTTCCACATGGGGAACTGCTGACATGCAGCTCCCCGTGTGGAAAAGCAATCTGCTTTGGATTTTGGAAGAGAGAGGTTTCCCTGCTCTCTCTTCCAAAATCCAAACCAGAGTTTGCCATGGTAGAGCGGGAGACGTGCTCCCGCCCTACCATAGCAAACAGCAGTGTCTCGGGGGTGGGCACCCCGGGACACTGCAGGAGCCGGCCCTGGGGGGTGGCGGTCCCCAGGGCCATCGAAGGCTCCATCAGGGGTGCTGTACGGCCCCCCTCCCAACTTTTGCAAAGCGCCAGGGAGGTGGTAGTCCCCGGGGCTCGGGGGTCCATAATGGACCCCCACATTTACACAGTTCGTGCCCCGGGGAGGTGGTGGTCCCCGGGGCATGTGGGGGAGGCTCGAGCCCCCCCACACAGGTAATTTTCTTTTTTTTTAAAAGAGCCCCAGGGAGGTGGCGGTCCCCAGGGCTGCGGGGGCCCCCGCGGGCCCCCGCTATACATTTTTTAAATACCCCCGGGGGCTTAAAATTAACAAAGCGCGGAAGCCCTCACTTCGTTTTTTAAATTTTTTTGTCCGGATTCGCGCACCCAGCACGCATGCGGCCATTTAAAAAAAAAAAAAAGGTTTTTTTTGCCCAGGGGGTCCTTGTGGGACCCCCTGAGCAAGCCTAGGGGGTCAGGATGCTTCTACCCTGCCCCCTTTTCTTCTTTCTCACCTTTGTTTACCTGTTTTCTTCTGACTCGGTTCGACCGAGTCACAAGATGGCTGCCAACACTTCCTGGTTTGGAGTGTTGACAGCCAATTAGAATAAAGCTCGTGGTCGGGAGGGTCCGCGGATCCTCCGTGCCTCTAAATATCGAAACTTTTATTTTTTGATTTTCTCAGCAACTACTGAATGGATTTACACTATTTAAAAAAAGGGCGCTTTCTGAACCAAGCACTACCATTTTGCCAAATTTGGTGTAATTCCGTTCAGCAGTTCGAGCTGTAGCCGTGTCTAAAGTTTCCTAAGGAAATTCATTTTCCGACCTCTTTTTCAATTTCTCAGGAACTACTAAACTGATTTACACCATTTAACAAAAAGGGCTCTTTCTGAACCAAGGGCTACCTTTTTGCCAAATTTGGTGTAATTCCATTCAGCAGTTCGGGCTGTAGCCGTGTCTAAAGTTTCCTATGGAAAATAACATGGAGAAAACACGTTTTGGGACCCCCCTTTTTTCTCGGACCCCGCTATACGAATCACCCCGAAACTTTCAGGATAGGAGCTGACCGGAGCGGGCCACAAGTTTTGATAATTTCGTTAAGATTCGTCAACCGACCGCCAAAGTTATTGGGAAAAGAAAAACCGCTTTTCCTATGGAAACTAGGTCCTAACTATAACTATCTACTGGCGACCGCCAGTAGATAATATATATATATATATAATATATATATATATATATATATATATATATATATATATATGTTTACATACATTACCTACTGGCGGTCGCCAGTAGGTAGTTATAGTCAGGACCTTGTTTCTATTCAAAAAGCGTTTTTTCTTTTGCCAATATCTTTGGTGCCGTTTGACGAATCTTCGCGAAATTTTCAAAACTAATAGGGCGCTCCGGTCAGCTCCTGTCTTGAACGTTTTGGGGTGATTCATCAAGCGGGGGCCGAGAAAAAAGGGGGGGTCCCAAAACGCATTTTCCACATGTTAATTTCAATAGGAAACTTTAGACAAGGCTACAGACCGAACTGCTGAACGGAATTACACCAAATTTGGCAAAAAGGTAGCTCTTGGTTCAGAAAGCGCCCTTTTTTTTAAATGGTGTAAATCCGTTCAGTAGTTTTTTTAAATATTAAAGGAAAAAGCAATGTATATATCTGGGCGGAGCCTAATCACACATCTCATCGTGAGATCTGATTGGCTGTCAGCACTTCATCCAAGAAGTGTTGGCAGCCATCTTGGGACCAATATACATGATAGCACCCCATTAAAATGCATTTGAGTGAATGGAAGGTTTTGAGTGTCACCAAAAGGAGAACGTATAAAGGGTGATAAGACTTTAGTTACATTATAAATCATTTGTTGATGGTACATACTAATTTTAGGAATTGTGGTGTGTTCTAAGGTGATTTTACCCTGTGAAAAAGCCTTCTGCTGGGATATCATGAATCATGTTTGAGAGAAAACTATTTTCTCATAATTTTCCCATAGAGGTTTGGAAGGTGATCTAGAAGCTAAAATGAGAGCATATTTTCTGTAAATTCACATTATCTTTCTCAGTCATGTGAGAATGAAGTCTGACATTCTCAGTAAAACATGTACATCCAACAAGGGCAGAGACTGTCAGTTGATTCCTTTGTGTTTGACTGCAGCTTCCCAGAGTGTTCTAAAGAACAACTAGAGCGCTAACAGTCTTACTTATGACAAAAGTATGGCACACCTGAAGCCATCTTGATTGGAATAAAGTGGTAACACTTAAAACATTTAATTTAAAAAGGAAAAAAATGAGGGGGTTCATTTTGCCATAGAAATTATGATTAGTGCTGCAGAAAGAAAAATTAGGGCACATTTTGAGTGACTTCTCAAATTCTCTTCTATTTCATTAAACAATTCTGACATGCAGACTGAAACATGCACTTTCAATACCAGCAGCAGACTTCCCTGGTGAGCAGTAGCTTTACTACAGTGATCTAATGAGCAACTAGAGTGCTAACATTCTGAATTTATGGCAAATGTGTGACACATCTGAATGCCTTCTTGATGGAATCAAAGTAAAAAACTGAAAGTATTTCCTACTGAGGAGACTGTAGTAAATGAGGAAATTAGGAAACTTCATAACAAATAAGTCTCCCAAGATGGCCACCAGAGACAAAAGAGCCCAAATGTAGCACAAATATCACCCAGATGTAGCCCACGTATAGCCCAATGACTAAATGTCCCAGAGTGTTCTAAAGAACAACTAGAGCGCTAACAGTCTTACTTATGACAAAAGTATGGCACACCTGAAGCCATCTTGATTGGAATAAACTGGTAACACTTAAAACATTTAATTTAAAAAGGAACAAACTGAGGGGGTTCATTTTGCCATAGAAATTATGATTAGTGTTGAAGAAAGAAAAATGAGGGCACATTTTGAGTGACTTCTCAAATACTCATCTATTTCATTAACAAATTCTGACATGCAGACTGAAACATGCACTTTCAATACCAGCAGCAGAATTCCCTAGTGAGCAGTAGCTTTACAACAGTGATCTAATGAGCAACTAGAGTGCTAACATTCAGAATTTATGGTGAATGTGTGACACATCTGAATGCCTTCTTGATGGAATCAAACTAAAAAACTGAAAGCATTTCCTACTGAGGAGACTGCAGTAAATGAGGAAATTAGGAAACTTCATAACAAATAAATCTCCCAAGATGGCCACCAGAGACAAAAGAGCCCAAATGTAGCACAAATATCACCCAGATGTAGCCCACGTATAGCCCAATGACAGAAGTGTGCAAAACACTTTTTATTTTTTGTTTTTTTGCAGTTTTATATAGTGCAGACTAGTCAGGTATTAGAGTGCTTTACATGAGCATTGGTTACATCACACAAGGACACATTCATGTTGTTTTTAGACATGGGGAGATTAAGTAATTTGACCAGAATCACAGAATGTCGAGCTGAAGCAGAAACTCCAACCTGGTTCCCCAGTTGCAAAGTCTGCAGCTCTGGAAGTAATACCACATCCTCTCCCCTAAGTGCAACATTTAATCAAGTCGTCAACTGGATAAAAAAACATAAAGATAACAAATAATTTAAAAGTGCTTTGTCGCTATTTGAAAACTCAGAAAATATGTCCTCATTTTAGTTTTTTAGAGCACTAACCATACTTTCGATGCAAATAAGACCCTCTCATTTCTGTAATTTATAAAGCAAATCCTTTAGGTATTACAGTTTTGATTACATAAAGATGACGTCAGGCGTGCCATACTTTTGTAATAACTATTGAATGATAGCAATCTAGTTGTTCATTAGGAGACTGTTGAGAGGCAGAGGCCAGGGGCACGGACTCAGAAAATTGAAGGCAGGTAGGAGGGTGCAGAGGCAACAATTTGACCACACTGGGCAGGCAGAAAGGGCAGTGGCAGCACAACAGACTATGGAGGGCAATGGAAAGGGGGGCAGGGGCAACAAACCAACAATGCAGGACAGGCAAGAGAGGCTGTGGCAATATATTAGACCATTGTGGGCAGTAGGAAGAGGCAGTGGTAGTACAACCATACATGCCAACAGACCCGATTCAGCCAGGAAACGCCCAATGTTTTTAAGCCCAAATGGGCTTTATTTGATCTGTCTCCTGTCTACAATCTCCTCTTTTTCAATGTAAGTCAATGGGGAAAATCAATACCCCAGTTTTTAATTCAAAATCTCCCTCTTACCAAGTTCAAAATGTTAGCAAGTATGGTACATTGGATCATGGAAGGCAGGAGGAATTGGGGTAGGGACATGGACTCGGATAACAGAGGACAGGAGGGACATGGACAGGTGCACCAAACTGACCTTACAGGGCAGGCATCAGGGTTTGCAGCAGCACAATACACCACACAGGGCATGCGGGACGGGAGTGCAGCACAACAATCCATGGAAAGCAATAGGGAGGGGACAGGACCATGCACATGGACAACAGAGAACAGAGGGGAAAGAGGCAATGGCAGCTAGCTGACCATAATGGACAGACAGGAGAGAAAGCTGCAGCATAACAGACCATAAAGGGCAGGAGGTAGGGATCAGGGGCATTACAATGGAACAGACAAGCCAGGAGGGATGGAATAGGGGTCTGCACATGGAAAACAGAGGGCAGGGGGCAAGGGGGCAGGGCAGGAGCAGCAAGCTGACAATGGAGGTCAGGCAGGATGGGCACTAGAAGCAAGACACACCATGGAGAGCAACAGTGAGACTATAATGGCATACACACAGACCATGGAGGGAAGGTGGGAGGGGGTCAGGGGCAGCTAGCTGACCACACAGGGAAGGTGGGAGGGGCCGTGGCAGCACAGAAGACCATGCATGGCAAGCGGGAGGGTTAGTGGCAGCACGATGGCCATGATGGGCGAGAAGGAGGGGGCAGGTGCATGCAGAAAGGAACATGGAGGATAGAAGGGAGGGGAAGGAGCTGGGCACAGACAAGAGAGTTCAGGGGAAGGGGCCTCACAACAGACCACATGGGGCAGGCAGGAGGAGCAGTTGCAGCACAACAGACCAGGGAGGGCAGAAGGGTGTGGCAGTAAAATGGACCATGGAGGACAGGAGGAAGGGGATAGGGGCATGGAACGTGGACAGGCAGGGTGGAGGTGGCAGGGACAGGTTACAGTCATCTGACAATGCTAGGCAGGTGGGAGGGGAGTGGCAGCTCAACAGAACACTCAGAGTAGATAGGAGGGGCAGGTCCATGGAACATGGTGGGCAAAAAGGATGGAGCAGTGGCATGCACACAGACATCGGAGGGCAGCGGGAAGGAGAGTAGGGGCAGCAAGCTAAGCACAGAGGCTAAGCAGGAGGTCAATGATGGGGCATAGAATTGGGCAATGGAGGGCAGGAGGAGTGGACTGGGACATCATGCTAAATGGAGGGCAGTGGCAGCACATCAGACCATGCATGGCAGGAGGGAGAAGGCTAGTGCATGGATTCAGACAACAGAGGATAGGGAGGAGGTGGATGGGGCAGCAAGCTAACTGTTCAGAGAAGGCGGGAAGGCCAGTGGCAGAACAATGGCCACACAGGGCTGTAATGAGGGAGCAGGGGCATGGACTTGGACAATGGATGGCAAGGAGGAGGGAAGGCAGGAGCAGCAAGCTTGGGTGGGGGCAGCACAATGCCAGGCCAGGCCCTGCTTCCAACCCCCCACCATCCATTGTGATAGGCATCTTACTTAACGTTAAAAAAACTAGAAATTTGCTGAAAAAAACAAAGATTACAGGGACGTTATAGTTAGACTCAGATTTCACTTGAACAAAACCAGTGAAATTCAGCAGTTATAGTTGCCTGAGATAACTATAACGTACACCCTCGCAATGCACTGCTTATGACCTCAGACATTACATCATTCATGACATGGTCAGTGACATCACTCATGACATCACTCAAGACATCTTAAATGAGCTGTGAATGGAATGGAACTATAATCACTAGAACTTTATTTATGGATAGTGTGTGTATATTAACACCCCTTTATTTTCTTTTCTTTCATGTAAGAACCATTATAATACGCAACGTGCCCAGATCAATATGGCCGATAGCCTTTCACTTTAAAGTAATGTGTAGTCCATTGTTTATGTTGATGTTTGCAATCCTAAGTATGTTTATTATGAACAAGTCACGTTGACAAACATACAGGTACGGCGGTCACGGGGCAAGATATGCTGAAATGACATTGTGTGCATATTAACACTTGTTTTCTTTATTGTATCAATTCCTGAATTTTCACATCGTGACCAGGCCAATATGGCCACCAGCTTTTTGGATTAAAGTAATATGTAGTCCTTTGTTAATGTTGGCAACTGGAGGCATTTGTACATTTAAATAAGGAAGCTACAATGACGTCTTGTATCGTTATCAAGGTTCGGATGAGCCGAAACGCGTGGATCGCATTTCGCATTTGAGATGTCATCAGTGATGTCATCAATGATGTCACTGATCATGTCATGAGTGATGTAATATGTGACGTCATCAGCAGTGCATTGCGGGGGCGTGAGTTATATATATATTCACTGAAAAAACCACAGATTTCAGGGACGTTATAGTTAGAAATTAGCATTTAAAAAACCTTTGAAATTCACTGAAAAAACGATGGCTTTCAGGGACGTTATAGTTAGAAATTAGCATTTAAAAAACCTTAGAAATTCACTGAAAAAACCACAGGTTTCAGGGACGTTATAGTTAGTTGGACATTTCACTCATACAAAACCAGAGAAATTCGGTGGTTATAGTTAGTTCAGCTAACTATAACTCGCGCCCCCGCAATGCACTGCTGATGACGTCACATATTACATCATTCATGACATGGTCAGTGACATCACTGATGGCATCACTGATGATATCTCAAATGACATCACTGATGACATCACTGATGACATAATCCAGTGACTGTGTGTTTCTGTAAAGTTTAAATATGTTTTATATATATATATAGGCCAAGGTGTATTGACGAAAGATGGGGTGTATAAGTGTCTGAATGGATGATTTCGTAGGTGCGTGACTGACTGTATAAGTGAGTGATTAAATGTGTCTTACTGAATGCATGGGTTAGTAACTGATACAGACATTCACACAGTTTAGTTTGTCAGTTGGTGTGTAAGCGGTTGCATGGGTTGCTGAGTAGCTAAATGAGGGTCTATATGGGTTATTGATTGGTTGTCTGAGTATCTGTATGGGTGCCTGAGTGTTTGTGTGGGTAGGTGGGGGTGTGTGACTCTGTGCATAGATGTGTGAGTGGGTGATTCACTGGGTGTATGGGTTCAAGAGTGCATCTGTGAAGGGCTGTATGGGTGGGTGAGTGTGTGTATGGGTGTGTTGGTGAGTGAATGGATGCCTCAGTGGTACATGTGTGAGTAACTGCATATGTGAAAGGCAGTATATGTGGGTGTTGGAGTATATAAATGACTATATGTGAGAGTGAGTGATTGTGAGAGTGGCTGTATGGATGAGTGTGTGCTTGTATTAGTTATTGTATAAGAGTGTAAGTATGTGTTAGTATATGTTTAAATAAGTGAGGTGGTGTGTGTATAACTGTATAGGTGAGTAAATGGGAGTGTGATTGATTTTTTGCATGACTGACTAGGTGTGTGAGTAACTCTATGGATGAGTGGCAGTGTGTGAGTGTCTGTATAGATATGTGAGTGCATATGATAGTGCTGTATTGATGGTTGACTGCATGTATGAGTGAGTGTATGGGTAAATGAGTAGATGTGTGTGTAGACCTAGGAGTTAGTGAGTGGGTTTGTACTAACTGGTATTGGTGTGTCTATGGTTTTGAAAATGGTAGTCTGTATTTTAGAGCGGGTGTATCAAAGGTTATATTAGGGTATGAGGAGGTGCATCAGATTATCACGTGGATGATGTCATCAGTGATGTCACTGACCATGTCATGATTGATGTAATATGTGACGTCATCAGCAGTGCATTGCGGGGGCGCGAGTTATAGTTAGCTGAACTAACTATAACCGCCGAATTTCTCTGGTTTTGTACGAGTGAAATGTCCAACTAACTATAACATCCCTGAAACCTGTGGTTTTTTCAGTGAATTTCTAAGGTTTTTTAAATGCTAATTTCTAACTATAACATGCCTGAAACCTATGGTTTTTTCAGTGAATATATATATATATATACATATATATATATATGTACGCTCCAAGTTTGCCCAAACTGTTTAAGCAGCACTCCAACAGCAACATGTTTTCAAGCCTTTATTAGGTATGGATGGCATGCCGATTTCCGATTCCTTTAACAGCTTTCCGTCATTCAGCCTGACGCGTTTCGAAGTCTTTTATCTTCTTCCTCAGAGGCTGACGGGTAAGTAAGTGCAAGCCGATCACATTTCCCCTCATTTAAATAATCCAAATGTCACGCCCCCAGATGGGCTGCTTGATTAAGACTGTGCAAGGTACTGTGGGAATTGTAGTTTTCGGCTTTCTTTCTTCCTAAATGGATGCACCAATGTCACTGCCGGATAGTTTTAAAAGCCACACATTGGCCTCAGTTATCGGGATCCATCCTAAATCCTTGTTGTTGTTTCCACATCAGTGCTCAGTAGATACCGAGCCCCGTGGCCCCCATGGTTCTTAGGGTGGTGCCCGCTCGGCGGCAGGACGGCCGCCTATGAATGTACGCTCCAAGTTTGCCCAACCTGTTTAAGCAGCACTCCAACAGCAACATGTTTTCAAGCCTTTATTAGGTATGGATGGCATGCCGATTTCCGATTCCTTTAACAGCTTTCCGAGGAAGAAGATAAAAGACTTCGAAACGCGTCAGGCTGAATGACGGAAAGCTGTTAAAGGAATCGGAAATCGGCATGCCATCCATACCTAATAAAGGCTTGAAAACATGTTGCTGTTGGAGTGCGGCTTAAACAGGTTGGGCAAACTTGGAGCGTACATATATATATTTATCAACAAATCCAAGGTGTAGCTATGGGGGCCAGTTTCTCCCCCAGTTACGCCTGTCTGTTCATGGGCTGGTGGGAGGAACTGGTCCTCATGCGCAAATATGAACATGTATATACTACCAATATTGTATCTTGGATGCGTTTTATAGATGATATATTTATTGTGTGGAAGGGGAGGGAAGAAGGTGCGTTGAAATTTATCAATGAAATCAATGAAAACAACTTTAACCTCAAATTTTCCTCGAGCATCAGTAAACATACAGTGACCTTTTTGGATGTGCAGGTTTTAATTAGAAATGATGTTTTAACTACCACCCTTTTACCAAACCAACTGCAGGAAACACACTTTTACACGCGTCGAGTGCACATCCCCCACATCTCATCAGGAGCATCCCCTACGGGGAAATGCTCCGTATCCGCAGAATTTGCAGTGATTCAGAGGATACAAAGATGAGGCAGATGGAGAGCCGTGCTAGATTTTTGGCTAGGGGATACAGCAGCGAATCAGTAGATTCTGCGATTAGAAAGTCCCAGGCAAGGTCGAGGAGGGATCTCCTCGCCTACAAAATAAAAACGTCCCAGGGAGAGGCATACACACAGCCTGTCAGACTAATCCTAACCTATTCAAAACAGGAAAAACAGTTACGGAGTATTATGAGACACAATTGGCACTTTATTCGTGAGGATCCAGTAATAGGTGATCTGATGCCTGTCAATCCATCAATCTCCTTCCGCAAATCATTAAGTATGGGGAATATGTTGGTTCAGAATAGTCATGACAGTAGTCACAAAGACATGTGGTTAACAATAAGAAAAGGTTTTTTTAAATGTCTCTCTTGTAAGGCTTGTCAGTTTGGAATAAATGTCAAAACGTACACAACTGCTTTTTCAGATACAGTCAAAGAGATTAAACAGCATCTTACGTGTAAGACAGAATATTGTGTATACGTATTGGAATGTGACTGCCAATTGAAATATATAGGCAGCACAAAATTAGCAGTGCACAAACGTGTTCTTCAGCATATCAGGGCGATCACTAATAAGGATCAAAATTACCCTGTTGCAAGACATTTTCAAACTGTACACAATAGCAATCCACAATTTTTACGCTACTATGCTATTGAAGCTATACCTATCATGAAAAGAGGGGTGACAGGGAAGCCAAACTGAGACGCCTGGAAACGAGTTATATTTTAGAGTTTGATTCTAAGCATCCAGGCGGGCTCAATATTACAGAAGATTTACATACGTTTTTATAAACGTAGGCAGTCAGTCTCCCATAGGTTAAGCATGTACAGCGGGCAAGCTAATTAGAACATTGCAATGAAGGGACACCTTTTCTTGCATGCACTTAATGTCTGAAGAACCTTGGGCAAGAAGCAAAACTATATTTATCCAATCAATAAAACCAGTATGATTTTTAGGATGGTTTTAGAACTGGGGTGGTATTTTATAGTGATTTCTTAAAGCCCTTTTTCTAATGTTTTTTATAGATCTACATCTGGGTTCTTTGTGTTATGACTTTAAAAGCCAACAATTTATTGACAATCTTAGAAACTTCCCTTGCAATATGAAGTAATGTATGAACTTTAAAGTAGGATGTATTTAATGAATTTACTATGACAATTTGTACTTGTATATAATGAATTTATTTATTTACGTATGATAATCTGTATGTGTATATAATGAATTCATTTGTGTACCCCTTTAGATATTTAATATTTATAGCACTATTGGTTTTTAACTCTAAGTAGTATAGCACTGAGTCACTTTATCTGTCCATTCACAGCATGTTGACAATGGTAGCAAATGATTTAGAGATGTGCACGGATGCATTTAGGCAAGTATAAATCAAGAAAAGAAAGTATTGCACAACTAATCCATTGGCACAATAGAACAATATTGAATTTACAGATTTATCTGTGGTATATTTATATATATAATAAGAATAAATATATGTATTAAAAAAGACATGAATGGCAGATATTGCATGGTGCAGAGTAATCCGTGAAATGGCAAAGTATTTAAACTTAAGGACACAAAATAGGAAATAGGTGTTTCTTTAAAGAAATGTGTCCTTTATACACAAATTTTTACAGCACATAGTGGTAGGTGATAGGTTTGTTTTCACTTTTATATTAAGATATGTATTTTTTATATGTGGATGATGTCTTTATTCCTATATATGCTATAATTTTAATGGAAATCGTAAACATGTGTCAGGAGACATTTAAGTAGATATTTAGCCTGAATCAAAACATATATATATATATCAAAAAATTATTTTGTAACATTGTTTCACTATAATGTGGGCAATCATATAGGAGGTTGAATATTAATTATGAATAACAACTAAATGAATAACACACTATATTGTGTAATGGAACATGAGTTATCATGGTATGTAAAGTATGTAAAAAAACTCTGTAAAAAATTCTTTAATATGTTTTCTATTTCCATGGTTTTAATTAAGCACGGGCACTTTAAATATGGGGGTAAAGCTGTTGAGCGTTGTCATGTGATCAAGGCCGCTTGTACGGCCGAAACGCGTAATGGCAGAGGACTGGTAAAAATAAAAGAATTTTGGCACTGAATGAGGTCTGCACTCGTTTTCCGGAGGATTGTGGCGAGGAGAGGAATATATATATATATATATACCCTAAACACCCAAAACCCATGCCCACCCTGAACCCTTAAATTACCCTTGCCACCCAAAAAACCCATACCCACCCTAAACCCTAAAATTACCCTTGCCACCCACAACCCCATACCCACCCTAAATCCTAAAAATACCCTTGCCACCCAAGAACCCATACCCACTCAAACCCTAAAATGACCCTTTCCACCCAAAAACCCATACCAACCCTTAACCCTGAAATTACCTTTGCCACCAAACAACTCATACCCACTCTAAACCCTAAAATTACCCTTGCCACCCAAAAACCCATACCCACCCTGAAATTTGCCTTGTCACCCAAAAACTAACCCCGGGCGGAGAACCCCGCTCTGCCAGCGGAGTATGCGGAGTTTTACCAACTCTGCGCTCCGCTGGGAACGCAAAGTTGAGGCAAAAACTCTGACTTCGCGGCGGAGCGGAGTACGCCCCTCAGCCCCCTGCGCCACAGCCCAGAAAAGGTAAAAAAAAACATTTGCCTTGTCTTCTATGTCATCTGCGGGCCGCCCTCCTCCTCACCGCAGTGTCTCCTGGCTCTCCTCCTTGCCGTACTCCTCCTCCCCCCTTGTTTTACATTTTTCTTCAACTGCGCATGCACAAAACCAACAAAACACCCATCTATAGCGAAAAAGAATTTTGCCGTCCCTTAATCTTCCAATAGAGATCCACTCAATTTATTGTTTTGTTTAGACCTTCGACCTTAGACTCTTTCGTGGAAGGAAAACTGGAACAGATCTTCAAATATTAATAGATTAACTCAATAAAAGAAAGTGAATGGGCTTTCCACTCAACGTCTTTTTGCTGGAGAAGCTCCATGCCATCTTAGTTTCAAATATCACCTGCTCTCATTATTTGTATAACAAGAATATGCCTAGATTACCTTCCTCCTGTTAAATGTGAGGCCAGAGCAAGCAGATATGCTGTGTCCCATGCTCTTACATCACCAGTTATATGTATGGATAAAGTGTTCATTTAATGTTTATGTGTCATCCAATGGCAGGTTGACCATTCAAGATGGAATAGAGCTGACTATTTTCCCTTAATACCAGCACAATAGATTTTTTCTCATAATTCTGAATAGTTGTTAGACCCGGCATCTTTTCTCGTGTTCCCCTGTGTTTTTGCATTCTGACCTCTTGTTTTTGAAGGTATGCTGGTTCAGTGTCTGCGTTTGCCCAGGGCCTATAAATCAAATGCTACTAGTGGGCCTGCAGCACTGATTGTGCCACCCACACAAGTAGCCTTTCAAAGGTGTCTCAGACCTGCCACTGCAGTGTCTGCATGCACAGTTTTAAACTGCTGTGCTGATCTGCACCCTTCCCTTTTATTACATATAAGTCACCCCAAAGGTAGGCCCAAGTTAGCCTCAGGGGCAGGGTGCAGTTTATGAGAAGGGTAAGGCATGATCTGGTGTGTTTTACATGTCCTGAAAGTGAAATACTATGCGTTTTGTTTTTCAGTATTGAAAGGCTGTCTTTCCCATAGAGGATCATTGGAGCTGCCTTGTAACATTTTACAAGTGTAACTTTCAGTTGGGAAAAGATAGAGAAATGGAGTTTAGGTTCCCTGAGCTCAGTATTTAATAACACATCGTTTAGTAACGGTGGCTTTTATATTGTGTGTTTGAAAATACCACTTTTAGAAAGTGGGCATTTTCTTGTTTAACCATCCTGTGCCTCTGCCTGCCTGTGGAATCAACATCTGGTTTTAGATTGACAGGGTCTAGTTTGTATATTCATTCCAGACACTCTCACAAAGGGAGCTGAGGTGTGCCTTGCATATGCTGATGAGCCATCCTGGGCTAGAGTGGTGGGAGGATGTATCACTAACACCTGAATAGGCTATGGCTGGCTTGCACAAAGCTGTCTCCAACCCCTGTAGTATAGCTGGACCAGGCAGCAAGAGAGACTTTCTGAATAAAGACTTAAAAGAGAAAAAGGGGAATAAGTATTAGACATAAACCCCCAGAACTTTAGAACTCTTTTGAACTTAGGGACTTACCAAGAAGAAGAACTGGAAGAGCTGCCAGGAGGAGTACTGCCCCTTTGCTGTATGTTGCTTTGTTGGGTTGGCCTGCAATTGCTGCTTCTGTCTTGGGCAGTGAAAGCAAACACAAGGAGATGATGGACGGAGTGCTGAAACTTTTCAAACACTCACCCCCAGTCACAGATCTGGGTTGAATCCATCATCATTCTTTAGCTCACTATGCCACCCCAGTTCAGACACAGCTATATGCAAATCAGTCTTGACCCTGTGCCTCATGGGAACAGTCCAGACTGAACTGCCAAGCCATGTCTTCCCTGGACCGGAATCAAGCAACCTGGGACCGGTTTCAGGCTAACAGCCCTCATCAGCCAGGCTAGCTTGAATCCAGTGGCAAAGTGAGCAAGGGACCCACGTCTGGGTATACCCTGCCAACTTAGGGTGAACAAAGCAAACACAAGGAGATGATGGACGGAGTGCTGAAACTTTTCAAACACTCACCTCCAGTCACAGATCTGGGTTGAATCCATCATCATTCTTTAGCTCACTTTGCCACCCCAGTTTAGACACAGCTATATGCAAATCAGTCTTGACCCTGTGCCTCATGGGAACAGTCCAGACCGAACTGCCAAGCCATGTCTTCCCTGGACCGGAATCAAGCATCCTGGGACCGGTTTCGGGCTAACAGCCCTCATCAGCCAGTCTAGCTTGAATCCAGTGGCAAAGTGAGCAAGGGACCCACGTCTGGGCATACCCTGCCAACTTAGGGCGAACAAAGCAAACACAAGGAGATGATGGACGGAGTGCTGAAACTTTTCAAACACTCACCCCCAGTCACAGATCTGGGTTGAATCCATCATCATTCTTTAGCTCACTTTGCCACCCCAGTTCAGACACAGCTATATGCAAATCAGTCTTGACCCTGTGCCTCATGGGAACAGTCCAGACCGAACTGCCAAGCCATGTCTTCCCTGGACCGGAATCAAGCATCCTGGGACCGGTTTTGGACTAACAGTCCTCATCAGCCAGTCTAGCTTGAATCCAGTGGCAAAGTGAGCAAGGGACCCACGTCTGGGCATACCCTGCCAACTTAGGGCGAACAAAGCAAACACAAGGAGATGATGGACGGAGTGCTGAAACTTTTCAAACACTCACCCCCAGTCACAGATCTGGGTTGAATCCATCATCATTCTTTCGCTCACTTTGCCACCCCAGTTCAGACACAGCTATATGCAAATCAGTCTGGACCATGTGCCTCATGGGAACAGTCCAGACCGAACTGCCAAGCCATGTCTTCCCTGGACTGGAATCAAGCATTGTGGAATCGGTTTCGGGCTAACAGCCCTCATCAGCCAGGCTAGCTTGAATCCAGTGGCAAAGTGAGCAAGGGACCCACGTCTGGCCATACCCTGCCAACTTAGGGCGAACAAAGCAAACACAAGGAGATGATGGACAGAGTGCTGAAACTTTTCAAACACTCACCCCAGTCACAGATCTGTGTTGAATCCATCATCATTCTTTAGCTCACTTTGCCACCCCAGTTCAGACACAGCTATATGCAAATCAGTCTTGACCCTGTTCCTCATGGGAACAGTCCAGACCGAACTGCCAAGCCATGTCTTTCCTGGACCGGAATCAAGCATCCTGGGACCGGTTTCGGGCTAACAGCCCTCATCAGCCAGGCTAGCTTGAATCCAGTGGCAAAGTGAGCAAGGGACCCACGTCTGGGCATACCCTGC
This sequence comes from Calotriton arnoldi, assembly GCA_963921515.1. Classification (NCBI taxonomy): domain Eukaryota; kingdom Metazoa; phylum Chordata; class Amphibia; order Caudata; family Salamandridae; genus Calotriton; species Calotriton arnoldi. The sequence continues at coordinate 56,184 of CAWUFW010018730.1, read as the reverse complement.
CAACTTAGGGCGAACAAAGCAAACACAAGGAGATGATGGACGGAGTGCTGAAACTTTTCAAACACTCACCCCCAGTCACAGATCTGGGTTGAATCCATCATCATACTTTAGCTCACTTTGCTACCCCAGTTCAGACACAGCTATATGCAAATCAGTCTTGACCATGTGCCTCATGGGAACAGTGTAGACCGAACTGCCAAGCCATGTCTTCCCTGGACCGGAATCAAGCATCCTGGGACCGGTTTCGGGTAACAGCCCTCATCAGCCAGGCTAGCTTGAATCCAGTGGCAAAGTGAGCAAGGGACCCACGTCTGGGCATACCCTGCCAACTTAGGGCGAACAAAGCAAACACAAGGAGATGATGGACGGAGTGCTGAAACTTTTCAAACACTCACCCCCAGTCACCGATGTTCAGACAGGAATCAAGCATCCTGGGACCGGTGAAATGACTGGACTGAACTTTCTGCAACTTATTGCCTGAGTTTCTCCAAGGCCTTGAAGTAGAGCTTGACTCTTGATGGAAGTCTCAGGAACATCAAAGACTTCAGGTTAGTCTGCCAACAGCACTGTGTGGGTTGTGCTGCAACAGAACAAAAACCACTATGACGCCATCAACTGTGCTGCTGCCGGCTCTGTGACCTCAAGGCACCACAGGGAGGATCGCCCTGCTTTGCACCACAACCCTGGTCTCCCTGATGTCCCCACCTGACGCCGTCACCAAGTCACTGCTTGCACCATGACCTGTGGGCACAGCACTCTGCATTGCCTCGCTTCACATCGCTGCCCTGGTTTCACCGACGACGACACACCACGCTGACATTGACACCGCTGCCTGCACCATGGGCTCTGGACACTGCTCGTGAGGTACACGAAGCATCGCCCCATCCCACACCGCAGCCCTGGTCCACTGACATGAGCTTCATTGACTACAGCGTCGTCAACTGATGCCGCTGCTTGCACAGCAACCGGTGGGCACTGCACAAAGCATTGTTCCGAGTTTCATCGCAACGTTGGGCCTACTGATGATAGCGCTTCAGCAATGAGGACGCCGCTGCCTGCACCATGGCCTATGGACACCGCACGTTGCATCACTCTACTTCACACCACAGCCCTGGTCTCACCAATGCTGCTGGATGCTGCCACTGAGTCGCTGCCTGCACCGTGACCTATGGGCACCGCACGTCAATCGTCCCACTTGGCATTGCAGCTCCTATGCCAGCGCTGCATACTTCAGCCTCATGGCATTCGATCTGCAATGCTTGTGACTTCAAGGCGACGCTGCATCTGCGGAGCTCATTGCAAGGCCCATGATGCCCTGCATTTCCAAGGTTCTTCTTTGCAGGTCTTCCTGACACCGTAGCTGGCGAGTAACCTCGCGGTCAGCGCGAACTGTTGGATTTGTTTGTTCGCAATGCCATGATAGCCCCGGATGGAGCTATTGACTTCAAGGAATTGTATTTTAAGTATATTTTTGCCATATTCATATTTTGATTACTGTATGTTGGATTTTTATCGTTTTGATCTTGTTTTACACAGATAAACATTGGCTATTTTTCTAAAACTCGTGTGGTGTCCTTTTGTAGTCTTTTCACTGTATTTCTGTGTTATGTGCAAATGTTTTACACATTGCCTCTGAGAGAAGCCTCACTGCTCATGCCATGCTACCAAGGGGGTGAGCAGGGGTTATTTTAGAAGTGTAACTCCCTCGTCCTAACTAGAAGGAAGTGTTCCTACATGGACAGGGTACAAACATGCCAACTAGAGACCCCTATTTCTAACAATAATTAACTATTCACAACCCCTAATATATTTTATGAATTTACATCAATATTCATATACTTTGCAAATTATTTGTCTTTGTTTACATTCCTCAGCGTTCACTCTGACCCAAACTCTCCTGTGCCATTGAACTTAATGAAATCACAACAAACATCGTTCCACTTCTTAAATTACACACAAGCCATTATTGGGAGGATTTGGGTGTAGTAAGTGGTATGGCTGTACAGCCTTACTGTGGAATACAATATCAATAACTGTCTTGGGTCCAGTCAGCCTCATGTGCACAACCTTATGCTAAACCTCAGGTAGCTATGTCTTTGAGCAGCAAGGCTTCAACAAAGGAACTAGTGTAAAGCTTTAACAGTACTAAACAAAGAAAAAGAGGGCCACACAGCAAGAAAGAAATACAACACCAATCAATAAACATAGATTATATTTTTATGAATATTTAGAGTCCAGGATGAGCAAAATCTATTGGAGGGTTCCAGAGATACAAATTTTTAAAGAAATCTTAATTTTTACTCCAACCACAAACAAGCATTGGCAATCATAAAGTTTGAAAACGTTTTTAAAGAATGTAAAATTTATTTAGACTATTCTGACTTGGCTTGGGCGATGGGGTAAAGTCTGGTGGACCAATGGGCCGGATTTGGACAGTTACCTTGCCACCACAGGGCTTTCTAGTCCAGTTTAAAACTTTACAGCAAGGTCGCCGTAGACATCAATAGAGTATTCCTGATGCTGAGGATATAGGAGATGAAGATGCTCAAGGATGCTGAGAGTGCAGTACTGTTGACGGGTGTGACTTTGCAGTCATTCCTCAGTCCACGGGTCAGGTGGGGCAACTTTGGCCACAGAGGATCGAGGTGCCTCGAAGTCCTCTTTGACACCATAGAAGGCCAGCTGGGCTACTGGTCTCCGTGTACAGCGATCCTTGCAAAATCCTTTGGGGGGGGGGGCTGGTGTGCCACTTGGGCAACCAATCTGGACCAGAGGATCTCCTGGGTCTGGTTGACTCAGGTTCAACTTTTGGTCATTGAGGATCGATCTGTTGGGGTAACTAGCAGCAAATCCTCTGAGGTGGCTTGCAATTTGCCTGTGTGGGCTACTTAAGCTGGGGTGACCCTGGTGTGGATTCCAGGAGGTAAGTCCATGGTTACATTGCATCTGTCCTTTGGTCTGGGGTTTCACTTTTCCCCAAGCCAGAAGCCACAGGCACAGTCCTCTTTTCGGTAGTCCAAGGTGCAAGAGGTGAAGTCCAGCAGATGGTGCAACCTCTCTTTGTGCAGTCCAGGGGCAGCATGGCAGTCCTTACTCGGTCCTTGTTCCAGTTTAGATGTTTTGGAGGATGCCAGGGGTGCCAAATTTATTACCAGAAAGTGCCCTGGGGGAATGATGTGGTCACTAGCCAATAGGCTACCAGGTCACCTCCCTCTCTCTTGGTGATGGCTTTCCGGCTATGTGTGGCATCTAGCAATTCCAGAGGGCACTATTTTCTCCCCTCTCAAGATGTTAGGACCCTTCTTTAATGTCAGGAACTTGGCAGCCCACCCTAGAGGTGTGGCAACCTGAGAGTAACATGCCCATGGGAAAACTGTCTTTGGCACTGTATTTCCCTCTCTGCTCCTGTGTCCAGCCTGTCTACTTGAACAAAGGGCAGCCCCTCAGGATTGTGGATGCTATCTGCCCACTAAAGGTGGCTTCGCCTTTAAAGTTTGCCTTTTGGGCTAATACCCTGAGTGGCTTCCAGCAAAGGGAAGGTAACACCTCGCCCTGTAGCAGGAGTCTATTGTTCCTATGCCTTGGAGCCATTTACATGACTCCCCAGATGGGCAGAATGCAACTTGTTGGCTAGTGCCCATATGACACTGCTGGACAACTGGGTAACATAGTGACAACTTTCTAAAAGTTGTATTTCTTTAGTAGTGACATTAATTCGACCTGGGCATTAGGTTGGGCTTTATGCCACAATTAATTTGATACCTTACAGTAGCCCACCAAGTAGTCCCATTCATTAGTTAGTCAGGCTGAGGGGTCAGCTGGTAACCCTGTGTTAGCCAATGGGTCTACTTGCCTTCCACAGCAAAAGACCCATTTAAAAGTGTTGCTGTTAAGACATATATAAAATACGTGTCCTACTTAATAACATACAGCTCCCTTCCTTGGGGCTCTATTTATCTTCCTTAGGGGACATGTGTATATATATATTGTTAAGGGAAGTGGGGGTTTGCCATTAGTTTAAGTGGCAAAGTGTTGCTACCGCCCTTCCAGTCTGCAATGTCAGGATGGGTGCCATTTTGTACATTGTCATGCACAGGGTGGCACAAACAGTGCTGCAGCCCTGACTGGACACTCTGCCTTACATGTCCTTGTTAGCCTGGGTACCATATACTAGAGACTTATGAGTAAGTCAGTCCTTGCCAGTTGGGGGTAGCCAATTGGACATATTCTTTGTATTGGGTTAGTACACTGGCAGTGAGGTCTGATTAGCAGGCCTCAGTGAACTCAAGAGTTCAAAAACCAGCAGTATCAGTCAAAAAAATGTGGGGGTAAACATGCAAAAGAGGCATTTCCTAACACTTATCACTGTGCATCTTTTTTTAAATTTACTTTTCTTTTTTCATATACTGCAACTCAAAATTCACACTGTAATCTTTCCCCAAGTCTTTAATACATGGGGTATGATACATAAAGGCATGCAAGTGCACTATTGTAATACTCTTTTACACATTAGTATATACCACTGTGAATCAGCCCCAAAACTTCTAGAATTGTAAAAAATGGGAATATTCAGGTCTTAATCATATACAATTAGCAAAAAACCTGTATGGAATGCAAACACCCAAGATCATTCATGTAAGATAATTCATTCAACATGCTCAAAGGACCCAGAGAACAACAATATTCAAACAAATTCTTATATTGTGTATTGAATGATTTATTCAATATTTCGGTCAGTAATTCTGTTCTTGTACATATAGGCAAAGGACAGAAGTGTGTCTGGTAGCCAAAAATTGTTTTGCTCCTTAACGGCGCCCAGGCCTGGGGCTTTTTCAAGGCGATAAGTCAAGCAGAGAACATAGTTCACTGTGTCAAGGAAGGACTAGCCTTCAGAGAGCTGTGTAGCACTATAGGTGGACGGGACAGTGGGTGTTCTGTAGGCCTGGTCAAAATTTCAATTGTGTTGGAGTAATCAGAGTAATTTCAGTAATTCTGCATTATTCTTAGATGTGAAACTATGGAAAGTTATACGATGATTCCCACATGCGTAATTAAGAGTAATTTGGGGCAAAACATCTGCCATAGGAGCACAGAAGCAATAAATTTAGTGAGAGCCAGCAGCTGCTGGCTTCTGCCTTTCATAGTCTGTTACATTTAGCACTATTTTCTTAGCGTAAAATGCATCCTCTGGTCCATTTTGGCGGTGAGGGTGCATTTTACAAAATAAATAGAGCTAAATGCTTTGTTATGTTCCGGGTGTAATTCTGCGTAATCTTGTGCAATTGTGCTGTAATACTGTGTAATTAAGCTACACCAGATTATGCAAGTTATGCCCATCCCTATTGGTAAGGCCATGGCCATGAGAGAAAATCAGAAGAAATCACAATCAGAATTATAGGCATGCAAAGAAATGCATGAACAACGTGCATAAACCTCAAAAAGGCAGATGAGGAATCGATGATGCAGATCAGTTACTGACTATGAATTGTGCCGTTGGCCATATTGGAATAGTCTGTAATGGAACCAACTAAATGGTCAAGTCACACTGTTCAGTGCAACTTGGGTTAAAGAAAGTTTATATTACACTTGTCAACCTGAGAATATTAAAACTATGCCTAAAGTTTAATTATTTAAAAAGTGAGAGGCGAGCATGTTAATGTAGTCATGATAACAGTGTGTACAGCCATATCATAGTCCACTCTAGTTCATATGATCCAAAGTTAGTCATATGTGATGTGTGGGTAGTTTGTATGAGATGTACAGACAAGGCAATAGGCAAAGAAAATTCTAAGCCCCACTTCAGAATGGGACTTTAGGGCTGATTTAAATGTTGGTGGTAAGGATACTCTGTCACAATGACGGACCCTAGGTGTAACCACGGCCAAGACTACTCTGTCTCCACCATGGTTACCCCCTCCGACGACCTGGCTTCACACCCATCTAATTTAGAAGGGCGGACATAGAGGACAGTTTTCATTGCCCATCACTGTCAGGGAAACCCTGGCGTTAAACCGCTATGAAAACTGTCTAATTCCCCCCTCACCATGGGCATTTTTTTTTATTTTCAAAAAGAAAAGTGCTATTCGGAATTGTAGGAAGGTAGGATCTGACTGCATGGTTACCCCCACTTTTTGCCTGGTGTTTTGCTGATTTTTGACTAGTCTGACTGGGATCCTGCTAATCAGGACCCCAGTCTATCTGCTTTCTCCCTAAAATGTTATGCATGTACTTAAGTATACTCCAGATTGGATACTGGGGTACCCTTGTCAGTCCCTAGTATATGGTGCACATGTACCCAGGGCATAGGTACCCCAGAGGCCTCCCATGGGCTGAAGCATGTATTTAGCAACCCATGAGAGGCCATGCAAAATGGAACTACAGGCCTACCATTGCAGCCTGTGTAAGATGGTGCATGCACCACTTACTTTAGATATAGGTTACTAAATCTATAGGTCACTACACTTAAAACCTATAAGTCACCCCTTTAGCAGGCCTTAACAATCCTGAATGCAGGGAGCTGGGTTTTACGTGAGAGTTTGCCCCTGCATGAGCAGAGCCCCTCTGCAGCCTTCAAAGACCATTCTCCCGGGTTGTCGATGACGCAGCCAGACATATAGGTAGAGGTGCATTATATGCTCGCGTAAAATGCTATCTCAAAAACGGCTGCAACAAACCATGTCGTGTTTGGTATCAAACACCTTGGAATCATATCTCCATGCCGGTAACTGGTGTGTGAGGTATGATTCCACCCTTCAGAAGCAAGCTTCATGGGGTCCCTGGTCTTCCCGGTACCAGCCTTCTCGACCCGGACAGCACAAAATGGTTGCTGCCGACCAGAGACATATTTCTGCCCTCCTGCTGCTGAGCCAAGCTCGAGCAGAGGAAGGCAGCACAATAGGCATCCTGTCACAGGGAGGTGTGACCACCTCCCAGATAGGATTTAGTGTATTGGGGCTGGGTGGGTGCACTTCCAAAGTGCCTGAAAGTCTGCATCTGGGGCACACTTGGTGTCCCTGTGCATAGTCCGGTTCATACCAGTCCTGGGAGCCATTGGCTCCTGCTCTGGTGTGAAACTGGACAAAGGACAGGGGAGTATCCTCCCACTGTCCTGACCCTCCCCTGGGAGCGTCACCTGAACTGTCCAACCCTCTCCTGTGGGTACACAAGGGCTTACCTGGCTGTAGGACCCTAGATTCGATGTGGACAAGATTCTGAACCAGAAACCACTGACCTTCGACCGTCTGAACACTCTGGACTTTGCTGGACTTTGACTGGGCCCGACTTCGTCTCCCTCTCCGTCCAAAGCATCGTCTATGCCTGTGCACCATACAGACTCCATGCAGGACCTGTGGAGCATCAAGGACAGCTGAAGTATCTCCCTTGGGGTGAAGGAGTCACTCCCCTGCATTCACAGGCACCGTAACGCACCTGACTGGTCTGCTGATCCTAAGCTCCTGCGGGCTCCGAAAGCTCCAGCAACACAGGAGGTGAGTTCCAATGTTTCTTGAGGTTCAGCTGCCTCTCACCAAGTTTGAGGCCAGTATCTCTCATGGGGACTGCATAACCCGGACCCCTGTGCACCGCATACTTTTGCAAGTGCATATGCTTTTTGACATTCCCCAACTAAGTGCATTGGGCTATCGATAGCCCCAACCTCTGCGCACATTTTGTGCAAAGGACTTTGGCCTCCTTGCACTCTGTGCCTTGCAAGCTGTTACTTTGTGAAACTGCTCGAGGAGGGGACCTCGCGACTCCCGTGCCTTTGGCCTGTGGGTCCACTTGAGGGACAACACTGCTTTTCTTGGGCTGCCCTGGTTGCTCCAGGCTTGCCCTGAATCCCCTTGCTGTGGTGAGTCTCCTGGTCCTTGCTGGGCCAGACCGTAACCTTCTTTGACCTTCTTCAAGAGTTGCCGCTGCCAAGGCTTGTTGGTGCTCCCGCCGGACACCAACCCCTCAGCACTCGACATCCTTCATGGGACAGCCCGTTTCCGGCTCCCGGTCATCCTCGACCTCTCCTGGTCCCTGCAGCTGTAGAGTCAAGGTCTCCATCCTCACACCTAAAGCACCCGACATCGGTGGGAATTCGCCTACCGAGCCCCTGGTCACTCCTGAGTGACCCATACTCTGTCCCCTCTGCTTTCAGGTTCCTTCCATCAAGAATCCACCAGTGGGTTCCACCGGACACTTTTCTTCTTTCCAGCAGTGGCAATTCTTTGAAGACTCCCATTGAGAACGATGGCTGTTTCCGACGCCACTCCAGCCCTATGCACCCGGCTTCCCTGGGATAGGAAACTCTGGTACTTCAGCATCCACGGGTGGGGTGGCTCACCAACCTTCTATGTTCCAAAGAGTTTCCTCGTAATCCACTGGGAAAGGTCCTTAAACACTAAAACTGCAACCGCGACTCTCTCATTGAATTGTACGTAGCACGCGGTCGTGTTCTCACACTGCACCCGTCCTCCATGGGGTCCCTACTTACTCACCTTGGGTGATTCATTGGGGTCCCAGCGATTCTACATACTCTAGACACTGTCTTGATTCGAGTTGTGGTTCTTATACCACTATTTTAGTATATGGTTTAGTCTCCCCTGGAGCCCACTGTGTATTAGTGCTACTTACGACTGTTTCTGTGCTACAGTATCGTGTGCTTTGTGTCTATCTGCATGTAGCAGATACTGTAAGGTATTTAGAGTGTGTTATAATAATAAATACATATTTTATAACTACTGTGTGGTTCTTCTTTCATTTAACCAATATAATAAGATTGCATTCTGGTAAAACAAGCTGCTTAACATTCCTTCAAGACTAAGCCTGAAGGCTGCTCTTCACAGCTACCACTTGGATAGCTTTCTAAGGTTATCTTTGACCTCTTAAATCACCATAAGGGTTATTTGGACTGGTACATGGTGCCCACTTTAATTAGTGGACAGCATATACTAGGCCAACTTCTCACATTGGTGTGCAGCGTTTCGGGATTCAAGCCTGCATTGTTTTACCAGATAAATCTTTGTATTGATTAACTGAAAATCACTATGTACTAGGTACATATAATACTAGCTTAGAATAAGTAAGTTCTACTGAACTTAGGGTTGGGTAAGTCAAGGGTCTAGCACACCCTTTCTCCAACCTCAGAGAGTTTAGTTCCCACTAGGTTAGGTAGGTGCAACACCTCACCACACTTAGTATGTCTTCTAAAGGAGATGCCAGTGGCTCTCTGCCCTCTAGATACAGTGAGCTTTTATTCCAAGAATTGAAAGCCCTGTGTGCCTCTAGAAAGCTGAAGACAGGGAGAAATGCAAAAACTCAACGCCTCATAGAGGCCTTACTTCTTGATGACCTTTGGAAGACCCCTGGGTCAGATGAACAGGAGAAAGTGGGTGGGGCAGGGAATGAGGACAGGTCAGGACGTGACACCTTTTATGACCTAGACTCAATCCCTGGCCAGGAGGAACAAGATGGTTCCCACCTGGATAACTCAGAGCTTCAGGGAGATGCGGAGGAAGGCCAAGATGGCCCCCTCTTCACCCCTCCTGGAAGAGTTCAGAGTTTACCAAGGAGATCTAGATCTCCCTCTGCAGAGTATAATCACTCAGGACAGTCTGTAGGGACCTCTGTATTTAACAAGAGGGACCACTCTTATGACAGGGAGTACCAATTTCTGGAAATTGAGAAAGCTAAGCTTAGGCTCAGGCAATAGCAATTGGCCCTGCACAAAGAGTACCTAGAAGTCCAGAGAGCTAGAAAAAGGTTGGGACTAGAGTCCCATGGTGCCAGCAACAGTGTCCCTAGAGTTAAGGAACATTCTTTTTACAATAGGAACCTGAGCAAGATAGTCCCTCCCTACCATGTTGGGGATGACATCCATAAATGGATAACTGCTTTAGAGAGGGCCTGTAAAGTTAAGAGGGTTCCTTAAGAGCAGTGGGCAGCTATCTTGTGGCTCTCCTTTGCTGACAAAGGTAGAGATAAGCTCCTCACTGTTAGAGAAGAGGATGTTGATAATTAATCAGTCCTGAAGAGTGCTCTCATTGATGGGGTTGGTTAACCACTGAACAGTACAGGATTAAGTTCAGAGACACCCAGAAGGCATAAACACAAGACTGGGTAGACTTTGTAGATTGTGCTACAAAGGCACTGGAAGGTTGTATACTTGGCAGCAAGGTGCATGACTATTTAGGATTGTACAATTTGATTATGAGGGAGCAGATCCTTAATAATTGTCAAAACCAGCTTTTGCACCAGTACCTGGTGGACTCAGATCTGACTTCTCCCCAAGAATTGGGAAAGAAGGCAGATAAATGGGTCAGAACCAGGGTGAAACAAAAGAACCAGGGTGGTGACCAGAAGAAAGATTCTTCCAAGACCCAAGAGAAAGGTGGGGATAAATCAAAAGATAAGTCCTCTGAAGGGCCCCAAAACTTCTCTTTGGGGGGGGGGGGGGAGGAGAGGGTCCCAAACTCTTTCCTCCCCTGACAAGAAACCTTATTGCTTTGTCTGTAAGAAGCCAGGCCACAGGAAAAATTATGCCATTTGTCCAAAGGTCAGCAATAAGGAAAATCTTCCTCCAAACACTACTTCTACACCTCCTGGTACTACAGGTAGTAATCCCCCAGGTGGTGGTAGTGCACCCAAAAATTTAGTTGGGTTTTCTTGGGGAACTGAGGTGGAACCTGGCCTAGCCAGGTCCCCCACACAGGCCACTTTAGTCTGTGATGGTGGCATGGGGTTTGCCACTTTTACTGTCAGTCCCAATTCCTTGGGCAAGTACAGACAAGAGCCTCTGATCAATGGTCAGAAAGCTGTAGCCTATAGGGACACAGGGGCTAGTGTTACCATGGTGACAGGAACCCTAGTGCCCCCAGCCCAGCTTTTACCTGAGTTCAAGTGCCAGGTGACCAATACTGATGGTGTGAGGACAGATCATCCCATGGCTATAGTCAATCTCAGCTGGGGAGGGGTCACAAGTCCAAAGAGAGTCGCAGTGTCCCCAAACTTGCCTGTAGATTGCCTCTTGGGTAATGATTTAGAAACTTCAGCCTGGGCTGAAGTAGGACTGAAGGCCCATTTACAGATCTTAGGCCTCCCTGAGAGAGTTGGTGGGACCCCTAGGGCCTCAGTACAACCCCAGGAAACCTTTGGAGCAGTGGAGCTAAACAATGGTCCACTCTGCTCCACCAGAGAGCATAGGGAATGAAGAAAAGTCTTCTTCCCCCCAGACTATAGGTAAGGGTCAGCTTCCTCAGGGAACTGATCCTACCCCTTGTGAAGGAACTGCCACAGAGGTGGTCAGGCCTGTCCTGACAGAACCACTGAGGGCAGGGGACTCTTCCAAGGAGGTGCCCAGTCTTTAGCAGGTATCCTGCCCCTCTCTACCCAGCCTCAGTCAGCCTAGGGCTACAGAGGTCAGGGATGTCAGTGGACCCCTGGGGGCCCACTGTCCAGAGGAACCCCCTCATCAACTGATTAGGGACGCCCAGCCTAGTAGCCCTAGCCAGCTGGATATTCCTCAACACTCTGAGGGATCCCTCTTACCCTTAGGTAGTGACATCCCCCAGATGGACTCTGTTGGGCAAAGGAAAACCAGGGACAAGATTGTCCCAAACCTCCCCTGGCCCTCCACTAGTCCAACCAGAGGGACTCAACCCCCAGCTGTAGGCAGCCAGAGGTTGACCCCTAGGGCCAGATATAACTCAGTCATGGAAAGAAAGGCCTCCATGGTGACCAGTGCTCTGAGAAAGCTGAGACCAACGCTGTTAAGGCCTCACTTCCCTACTCAGGCACTCCACCAGCCTATTTCTTTACCAAAGCACACTACAGGTAATTTTCCCAAATTTTGGAAAGAATCCAAAACCCCTCAGGGTAGGGACTCCTTAGTCGTCCATAAGACAGGGGGTATCCATGCTAGTGCAGGACCTTCCTTATATGGCCACTTAGGAAATAAAGTCTCAACTGCGCAAGGTTAGCCCTATCTCCTTTCGTTTGGGGGGGGTGGGGTTATGTAGGAAGGTAGGATCTGACTGCATGGTTACCCCCACTACTTGCCTGGTGTTTTGCTGGTTTTTGACTAGTCTGACTGGAATCCTGCTAATCAGGACCCCAGTCTATCTGCGTTCTCCCTAAAATGTTATGCATGTACTTAAGCACCCTCCAGATTGGATACTGGGGTACCCTTGTCAGTCCCTAGTATATGGTACACATGTACCCAGGGCATAGGTACCCCAGAGACATATTTCTGCCCTCCTGCAGCTGAGCCAAGCTTGAGCAGAGGAAGGCAGCATAATAGGCATCCTGTCACAGGGAGGTGTGACCACCTTCCAGATAGGATTTAGTGTATTGGGGCTCGGTGGGTGCACTTCCAAAGTGCCTGAAAGTCTGCATCTAGGGCACATTTGGTGTCCCTGTGCATAGTCCGGTTCAAACCCGTCCTGGGAGCCGTTGGCTCCTGCTCTGGCACGAAACTGGACAAAGGACAGGGGAGTATCCACCCTACTGTCCTGACCCTCCCTTGGGAGGGTCCCCATAATCTGTCCAACCCTCTCCCGTGGGTACAAAAGGGCTTACCTGACTGTAGGACCCTAGATTCGATGTGGACAAGATTCTGAACCCGAAACCACTGACCTTCGACCGTCTTGACACGCTGGACTTCGATGGAATTCGACTGGGCCCGACTTCGTCTCCCTCTCCGTCCAAAGCATCATCTGTGCCTATGCACCATACAGGCTCCGTGCAGGACCTGTGGAGCATCAAGGACAACTGAAGTATCTTCCTTGGGGTGATAGAGTCACTCCCCTGCATTCGCAGGCACCGTAATGCAACTGACCAGTCTGCTGATCCTGAGCTCCTGCGGACTCCGAAGGCTCCAGCAACACAGGAGGTGGGTTCCGATGTTCCTTGAGGTTGAGCTGCCTTCTAACCAAGTTTGAGGCCAGTATCTCTCGTGGGGACAGCATAACTTGAACCCCTGTGCACCGCATACTTTTTTAAGTGCATATGCGTGTTGGCATTCCCCAACTGAGTGCATTGGGCTATCAATAGCCCCACCCTCTGCGCACATTTCATACAAAGGACTTCAGCCTCCTTGCACTCTGTGCCTTGCAAGCTGTTACTTTGTGAATCTGCTTGAGGTCCCCTCGCGACTCCTGTGCCTTCGGCCTGTGGGTCCACTTGAGGGACAACACTGCTTTTCTTGGGCTACCCTGCTTGCTCCAGGCATGCCCTGACTCCCCTTGCTGTGGTGAGTCGCCTGGTCCTTGCTGGGCCAGACCGTAACCTTCTTTGACCTTCTTCGTGGGTTCCCGCTGCCAAGGCTTGTTGATGCTCCCGCCGGACATCGACCCCTCAGCACTCGACATCCTTCATGGGACAGCTCGTATCCAGCTCCTGGTTGTCCTCGACATCTCCTGCAGCTGTAGAGTCATGGTCTCCATCTTCACAACTGAAGCACCCGACATCGGTGGGCATTCGTCTACCGAGCACCTGGTCACTCCTGAGTGACCCAGACTCTATCCCCTCTGCTTTCAGGTTCCTTCCATCAAGAATCCACCTGTGGGTTCCACCGGACACTTTTCTTCTTTCCAGCAGTTGCATTTCTTTGAAGACTCCCATTGAGAACGACGGCTGTTTCTGACGCCACTTCAGCCCTATGCACCCGGCTTCCCTGGGATAGGTAACTCTGGTACTTCGGTATCCAGGGTGGGGTGGCTCTCCAACCTTCTCTGTTCCAAAGGGTTTCCTCATAATCCACTGGGAAAGGTCCTTAAACACTAAAACTGCAACCGCGACTTTCTCATTGAATTGTTCATAGCACGCGGTTGTGTTCTCACACTGCACCCGTCCTCCGTGGGGTCCCTACTTACTCACCTTGGGTGGTTCCTTGGGGTCCCACCGATTCAACATCCTCTAGACACTGTCTTGATTCGAGTCGTGGTTCTTATACCACTATTTTAGTATATGATTTGGTCTCCCCCTGGAGCCCACTGTGTATCAGTGCTACTTACGACTGTTTCTGTGCTACAGTATTGTGTGCTTTGTATCTATCTGCGTGTAGCAGATACTGTAAGGTATTTAGAGTGTGTTATAATAATAAATACATATTTTTTATAACTACTGTGTGGTTCTCCTTTCATTTAACCAATATAATAAGATTGCATTCTGGTAAAACAAACTGCTTAACATTCCTTCAAGACTAAGCCTGAAGGCTGCTCTCCACAGCTACCACTTGGATAGCTTTCTAAAGTTATCTTTGACCTCTTAAATCACCATAAGGGTTGTTTGGACTGGTACAGGGTGCCCACTTTAATTAGTGGACAGCATATACCAGGCCAACTTCTCACAGGGATTTTCTTTTTGAAAATGAAAAGAAAATACATTTGACGGATGGCTCTGTCATGCTGATGGAGCCATGAATCAAACGTGAAAAAACATTGAGTGGAACCGCTGTGCTGGCGGTCCCTTCCAATGTTTTAGAAATGACTGCCTGCTTGGTGGTCATTTCTAAATTTGGTGGGCATAGTAGTCTTGGCCTGGGGTCATTAACTCCTCTGCCAGGACAATGCAGATTACTCTGTCCCCCAAATATTAAATCAGGCTCTTTGTCACTGTTTTGAAGAAAAGCGTTGAAATATACTGCAAGTCTAAATGCAGAAAGAGACTTAATTGCATTTTGAGAAGAAAAAAACTCCCCTAGCGGGTTACCACTGAAGGTGTGAGCACCACCAGTACTCTCATCCGATACAATGGACTTACCTAATTATCAATGTATTGTCTATAAAGCTTAAGCTTGACATATTGAAAAAACAATCTAGCTAGCAGGCTAACACATGCCAGTGGGAGAAGCACTTGTGATAAACATACAATGCCAAAATAAATGTTGACGTTTGACTTTATTACCATAAGCTTGTCTCTCAGTTGGAGAGAACAGCCACCACTGACCTTGAACTGGTTAAATAAACATTCCAACCCACATGAAGGAAATGCTTCAATACAGGAATGAGAATGGTTCCTCATCTATTCAAAATGCTTGGACATAAATGATTGCACATAATAAAAAGAAGTCAATACAGCATCCTACTTTTAACAGACACAAACCAGAGCATCACAACCCAATCCAAAAGACACAATAAAATAACACAACAGGAGCATCCCAAAGGAAACACTCAAAATAATTAAAGTAACATCCCCAGAAATGTTTTATTTGTGAATATGTGCAGAACATTATGAATCCTAGAACGTTTTAGAACAGCACTCTCCCCTCCTTCTTCTTTGGCAAACAAACTAAGGATATCATGTTCCCCATCAACAGATTGAACAGGACCAAGATTTCCGACCTTCACCACTTCCTCAAAACTCCACCACTCAGTACCACACATTCACCACTTTCCCTTAAATCTTATCCACTTTGACTTGATCCTTAAATACACTCTCTTTTCCACCTTCTTGGGATCTTTAATTCGAACAAACGTTCTTATCACACATCCCCACCTCCAGAATCCTGGTATTATGATACTGAGGTAAAAGGTGTTTGAACCAAGCATTGCCACCAAAGAAATGAAAAAGCACTGGTTAAAAATGTTTTGTGATTCGTCCCTATATGATTAGAAATACATATTTGCAAATATTAAAGTGAAGTCACTGTTGGACTGCCTTAGAACGGCAAACACTGCTATCATACATGCTTTCCCCGACAAAAATATGTATATTCTTTAAAATAATAATTTGCTCATTGTTCCAATACAAGAGACATACAGACATCAGTTTTATGCATCAATCACCTCATCCAGCAGCTCGGTCTACTGAATAATTTTTCAACAAGCACACTCAGATTTTACCTCCCTACAGACCTGCAGCAGAACCTCCATTAGGGTGGTGAGGCGTTTACCACCCTGCTGCCAGCACAACAAACATGAAAAATAAAACTGTAATAAAATGATTTCATTATGGTTTGATTTTTCAGTGCAGCAAGCCAGTCCGAGCCAAGTGTAGGGGAGGGACCATCCCTGCTGACTGGCAGCAGGGGAGGAGGAGGAGTGGTGTAGACTTAGGGCCTCATTACGACCTTTCAGCAGAGCGGCGCACAACCGCTCCGCCGAAGGCCGCTGCCACCCGCCTGCTAGATTACTACTTTTCAGAGGTGTGGCGGGCGGGCAGCATGGTGGTTCCCCCTGCGGTGCCCTTTCAAAGGCAGCGGTGCCTTTTGAAAAGGCACTGCAATGGGAACACTGCACAAGGTTGCTGCACGGCATGGACTTGAAAGTCCATGCCATGTGGGAGCCTATGTGCATGCACACAGGGGGGCACATATTATGCCCCCCTGTGTGAATCCACATATGTTTGAGGCATAGGCGGCCCCTGTAGAGCCCCCTCTGTTTCCTCTCCGTCAGGCCTTTCATGGTGGTGGAACCGTCATGAAAAGCCTGGCTGAGAGAAAACTCGTAATATGCTTGGTGGGACTGTGGGGATCCCGGCAAGCATATTGCGGCCTCTGACCGTCGCTCCTACACCAGGGTACAGCGGTTTTCCTGGCGGAGTTCGCGGTCCTAGGGCGGTCCGACTGCCCGAGTCATCATCGGGCGGTGGGACCGCCGGTGCAGTGGTGGCTGGATTCGCCACCGCCGCACCACCACAAGTCTGGCGGTCCTCAGACTGCCAGACTCGTACTAGGGCCCTTAAAGTTTGAAGTACGCATGTCACTTTTGCCGGCTGTCTTGCGACGGCCAGCCAGACATGCAAACTTTAAACCTCTTCACCGAGCTGTCTTAGACAGGTGGGTGGAAAACAGGCATAGGCCTCTAGTGCCTGTAGGAGAGCTGAGCCAGCCTACTCCAACCAATCCTGGCACTGCTCTCATGCTGGTAAACTGCATGAGAGCAGCATCTGAATTGGTTAGAGTAGTTGGCTAAGAGACCCCTTTCTGCCTTTTTGATGGACTGCGAGACCGGGACCCGAGAGGAGTAGGTAAGTAAGTTTTTGTTTTCTTTAATATGCTGTTTATTTTCAAATACCAATTGTCTCTACATGTGGTGTCCCGCCAGTTAGCAACATTTCTCCAAAAAGGGCTTTTCCCACTTTCCTCTGCCTGGAAAAAATGTATACATGCCGAACTTGCATTGTCAGTCGAACTTGTATTGTCAGTCGGAGTTTAGGAGATTCTGCTGGCATCCCAACAACCTTCCCTCCCCCACGGCCCTGATAGGTGTTCTCAGATGACGTTCAGTTGTGTGACTCAAATCACGGGGCACACAGTAGGGAAGCTGAAACCGCAGCAAATTCTGGCTGAAGTTGGGAAACCTCCTTTGAACCTTGGCTCTGCAACATGAAATATTTGTATACAGCGGGCTGTGTGCTGACAAAGGAAGGGCCGAATCTTCCAATTAAGATGAAGAACAGTTTGATATTATAAAACAAATTGATTGCGCCACTCAGCTAAGGTGATTGCAAACAGCCATTCTAGTACCCTCAATGCTGTAAAAAAGTGTACAGTGTGTTTCCTAAAAAAAAATATTTTAAAAAAAGTAGAATAAACCCTTTCTTTTTTTGCAATAGTGAGTGCTAGAATCCTACCTTGTTCCTAAGTACATGTGGCAACCTAAGCCCTCTTTCCTCCCCAGCTGATCGGAAGTATTGACAGCCTAAAGACTGGTCAGGTCAAACAATCACTGAAGAAAGGGAAGAATCCTGGACTGAACTAGTTTCACTTTACAGAGCAAACAACTTTATTATGGTAATTTCTTTGCCAGAGGCTGTTGACCATTATTTGATTCATCCAGTTGATTTTTCCAAGATTCTTTGCATTATCTACGTGAACTTACATGTTATCGCTTCAGCAATTTGTTCATGAAAAAATACATATTGTAAATAAATATACATTAGTGCACGGATATACTGTTTATGCTCCATTTGAGCGGAGGAGCATTGCCCCAGAGCCGAAAAGTAAAACAGTTATAAAGTTTATTTATTACCATTTTATTTTTCAGCATCTCATCCTGAACTGTCAGGACGGGGCGGGGCCAGTACTGCCAGGTGGCACCAGCAGGGAGCTGTGCTCTTTAAAATGCGCATGTCTCTTTGGCCGGCCGTCTTGGGCCGGCCAGCCAGACATGCACATTTTAAAGTTCTCTAACCTAGCTGTCTTAGACAGCTGGTTCAGAGAAAGCGCAGGCCTCCAGTGCTCTTATGAGCGCTGGGAGAGCCTGCTCTATCCAATCCTGGTGCTGCTTTCATGCTGTGAAAGCAGCACCAGGATTGGGTAGTGCGGTTTCCTGCATCAGGAGATTTCTGGAAAACACCTGCAGGAGGAGGACGTCGCGCTGCAAGAAGGTAAGTGAATTCCTTTTTTTTGTACCCTTCCAACCCCCGCCCGCCCCACCATCCTCGGTACAAGCCAGCTGTTACTGGTTTATGCCTGACACCCTGTGAAACTCACACTGCTTTGAGCCTCAACTCCAGAGCTCTTAATCGTGGCCCATTATAAACACTGTTTATAATGGACCACGATTGAGAGCTTTGGGATTTTGTCTAAGGGTATTACAGGAGTGCCCGTCTGATCGCCCAACCACTTGCAAAAGCAATCAGCCGCTACTGCTACAGACTAGTACCTCCGGGTTACAGCCCTACCCATCTACATTTGCAATAACCCCTTCATACTACTATCCTTGCTGATTCTTTGCTTTTTCTTTAGTTATTCATGATAACACCAATCGCTTGCTCTCTAGTGCTACTGTGCTCTATAATGGAAGGAAATAGAAATACTCCACCTTAATACCAGGGCTTGCCTCTTTTTCAACAAGAAAGGTAACCAGAATAAATCCTCTCAAACTTTCACCTCCAGGGAATGAAATTATGGGGTCCAGGTTCCTATTTAAGAAAAAGATTACAGGCTTCATTAAAATTATCCATGAAGATATTACAAATCACAATGTAATATTGAAATTTCATGCTACCTATTGAGGGGCCGTATCACGAACGGCTGCGCTGGTTTAGCAGAAAGCCCTGCATCTGGTTTTATGTGCCATGGTTGGACTGGGCTATACGACAGTCAAGCAGTACCTGACAGGCTGGTCTCACAGGTCAGTGTGGGATCCATTTATTGGGCTGTATGCGGGCCTGTTTTATGGTCTGCTGGACCAGTTTTACTGCTGATTTCCCTGACATTAAAACAAACATTGCCTGCAGCAAGATCAAATTCATGCAATCTTACATACCTTGCAAAACACTTATACAGCATGGGCCTGAATCACAAAGATAATGTAAGTTTACTGTTTTTTGGTATTCACGAACTGCTAATTAGTTTTACTAATAGTAATTTTATGGCTGCAGAGACTCCACACATAAAAAGATAGGCCTCTCCTTAACCCAACAAGCTCTGTACAATCTGACAGACCTTTCAGTAAGAAAAACAAAAAAGGAATGTACAAAAATGTCTTTGCGTCACACAATATCAACATTAAGAATTCTTGTGTATTGTAAGGTGAAACAATGGAAAAGAGCATTCCCCCTTCACAACTCAGAAGGAAATGTATCAATGAAGTTTGCACACAGAAATCTGTCTTTGACAAATAGCTTGCACTGTGGAAGTTGCATACACAAGCATTTGCAGGAGCAGTGGCCCTATGAAAGGCAGCATGCACCTATGATTTCACTTTTTTGATGTCTCTGTTTTATGGGCATTGCAGCCCATGCCCTTTTAAAGGGCAGTGTGAAAAGTGGACTATTGATTGGAGAGGATGAGGGTCCACCAAAAGTAATAATGTGAGAAAGTAGTTTAGTAGTTGTGGTGGATTGATGCCCACCGCAAGTAATTTCCACAACCACAGTCACCTGGTTGGATCTAGGCGTGATTTAAGGGTGACTGTGAGGGAGCCCAGGTCGTATGCAAAAACCAGGTTTGACCAAGTCAGAAGTTTTACTTTCTGACTTAGGGTCATATTTACAAAGAATTGGCCTAGGGTAGCTCAGCAAGTTATTTTAATGTGCTGCCCTACTCCAATTCAAAAGAGCAGGAATGCACAGTATTTGCAAGACATGGTGCATTCCTGTCCTTTCAGCCAGCGCCGCCGCACAATTAGCAGCCATGCACCAACGCAGGCAGCCTTGCACCATGGTGCAAGGGTGTCTGCGTTGTTGGAGTTATTATTTTTGTGCAGGAAGGGGCATTATTGTTTTTGTGTAACAAAGAGTGCCGCCAGCTCCAAGTCAACACATTTCCATTTTATGATCAGAAAGCGGACTATCTGATCCACGGTACTTATATTGAAGACAACGACTGCTTGTAAATGTGACAACACCTAATTTGACGTAACCCAATCCCAAAGCTTATTTAATAATTGTTTGTTGTTGGTTTTTTGGATATTGTCGATAAGGCTTATGGGGTGATAGTTGACTGGATCTTGCCTTGAGCCCTTTTTAAAAATGTGAATCATTTCAGCCCCTATCCAAAATTTAGGGATAGGGGCTCCCCCTGCAATAGCATTTGACAGAGTGTTAATGTAGGGAGCAAAAATCTGTGGTTCCGAGCATAACAAGTCTGAGGTGATCCCATCTATACCCGGAGTTTTCCCCACTTTTTGCTCTTTCAATGCTTTATGAGATTGTTCGTGTAGGAAAGTAGGATCCTTCTGCATGGTTACCCCCACTTTTTCCCTGGTGCTGTGCTGATTTTTGACTAGTCTGACTGGGACCCTGCTAATCAGGACCCCAGTCTATCTGCTTTCTCCCTAAATTGGTTATGTTATGTACTTAGGTACACTCCAGATTGGATACTATAGTGTAGTTCCTATTTCCCTAATAGGCTCTGCGCACTGGAATAATATACCCTATAGGCTTGACATAGGCCTAAGGTCGGTATGTCCCTATCGAGTATATTAAACTTAATTACTTTGTGCCAGCTAAATCAGAGGCCACTAGAAACTCCTTGCGAACAAGAAGGGAGTAGTTTCTGGCAACCGCATAAACATGACTACTTTGTTTCCCTTTAGAATCGGAACACGTCTCAGAATCGTGGAAACAATAGATAACAGTTTCACTCAGTCAATCGTGCATGCTTAGTTTCCGCAGAGTTACACAGAAAGGAAAGACGGGCGTTTTCAATAAAAGGATTTATTGAACAGTCTTGTTTCTCGTGTAAGAGATATGTGCTCTTATGATCACAAGACAGTATGCAAGACAAATAATGTACAGCGTAAGCAGTAGAAATAAATAATACTGTGCTAGCATTATCTTTTAGCATATATTCACGTACATAAATAACATGAGCTAAAAATGTGAGTACTCATATGATGCGTCTCTAAGCTAGTTCTACCCCAATGTACCTAACCTGATCTAGGTGTAGGGAAAGGTAAGAAGTAGGTGGAGTATTCTCTAGTATGGTATACTAAGAGTATGTTAAGTTTAGTATGCCAAGAGTCCCTCTAGGTTCTAGTCAGCTCCATACCTTGAGAATGAGCGAGGTGGGAATCTCCTTCCGGATCTGGAACTCTAACACCCCGCGATGGGAGTCAGAACACTGGAAGCTGGGAGCTGGATTCTCTGCGTGCAGGGATGACAGCGTCTTTTCAGTGCGTCAGGCCGGGATACGGGCTCCTCTGAAGTCGAGGTCTCCTCTAACTTGCTGTGGCAAGGGAAGGTATATTTATACCTGGTAGGTGCTTTGGAATGTTAGCATTGATGTGAAGTCGGACAGAGGAAGACGTCAGGAATGAACCCTTAAGGTATAATGGTTGATACATAATAGATGAGTTCTTGGAGAAATCAATAACCTGTGCTAAGGGAAACTCCAGAGAGCTTAAGGGTCTGGTTTCTAAGAACTCGTTGTGACGTTAGGGTGGACGGATGTCGGTGACCATGCCTGTATTTGGAGTGCACAGCTTAATGCCTAAATAAGGACTGAGATTCTATGCCTATATAAGGGCAATGCGAATTGTGCCTATATAAGGACATGTTTCAGGAAAACCTCTATACGGACACCTAAAGCGGAATACAACACCCACTCCACTTTCAAATGAACGATAATACTAAATGCTAAACATTAAATTGAGTACCACATGTTGCTAAAAACATTTCTAAAAGCATATTAAAAGAAGTTTAAAATAAACTGCTGAATGCAATAGGTACTGTACATTTAAAGCATTGTTTTCATTCTAAGCATATCATTGAAATAAAATGCAACATGAATGAATATACTGAAATATATACATATGATAAAATGGTTGATAAGTTTTCAAAAATCAAAGCCATTGCATATCATGGTATTAAATGAAAGTTTTAGACAAGTGAGGTGACATTGTGTCCCTGGAAGAGTTCAAAGAAGTCAGTTTTATAAGACTAGTTCTACTGTAAGCAGATTATTTTTTGCCATGTAAGTCAAAAAAAAATTTGGGAAAAAAGAAAAAGTCAATTTTAGGAAGAGTTCCAAGTTTTGAAAATATGAAGGCCAAATTCATTCTGTCTCTGGTACACTGTGAGCCGAATCAAAGTCAGTGCACAGGTCTGGTGAAGACATGAAATCATCTATTTCTGTAGACAAAAGATCGTCAACCGAAGTCGGTGACAGTTGGAACACCTCGTATAGAAGATTAATTGCACAAAGATGAGAAACATCGCCGTCAGCAGAAGATGCCGTAGCAATGTTCGCGTCCGTTGTTACCTGTGTGCCTGTTGATCCATCTCGTACCTCAGCAGCAGCAGGAAGCGTCTGTGAGATCTCAATGAATGCCGTCATCAGGATTGGTAGCCTCTGGGGACAACAAAGAGCATGGGCCATTATCGGGTCCAGCAGAGCATCGATATCCGTTGGCATGACTGATGGAAGTATTAGACAGATGTCTAGCATGCATTCTTCACCGCAAAACAGGCAGCGTAGAACAGGTAAGATGCAATCTTGCCAGATTGGTCTAAACGACAGGAACCACGTTGTATTAAGTTCCCGTAGATGAGGTATGCCCAAAAGTTGGACTATGCGCTCACGGCACTTCCGTTCTAGGAGAGCTTTCTCCATATCGCTCGGAGTGACGTCGGTGAACAGGCTTGCCATAGCGTAGAAGTAGGAATAAGAACAGGATTCCTGCAACAAGTGCTAGAATTAATGGCACGCCACCAAACACCGATTGGGCGAAGTTCGGGATGATTCAGAGGACTGCCAGGAAAGGTGCTAATAGTCCGGAACAGATGGTCTTAAATACATGTTCAATTCCGCTCATATCAGACAAGTTAAAGATACGTCCCATCATTTCTACGAAATGTATAGGGAAGTTTGTACGAATTAAAGCCTGTATCTCAGCCGAAGTCCTTGCAACTTGCAAATCATAGATTTCTTTGGCCGAGGTCAGAGGCACTGGTTGTTGAATAAGCATGGCTTTCATTCTGCTTAAAGTATCAAATCGTATAAAAGAGACATTCAACGAAGGCCATAAAGGCGACTCCCTGACTGTGTCTATTGGGGAAACAATACTTGCATACAGCAAGTGACCCTGGAGTCGACCGTTACCAGATATGGGATGCCTGGCAACATGCCACAGCAACTCTGATCATTCAACATGAGGTAACTCCCGTTAGAAAGTTGGCCAAACATTGGATTAATCACAGCAGCTGGTGTACCTTGCTGGTGGCAGGACAAATTTGCCACAGAACCATTACAAGCCCTGTGTAAAGAAATGTCCTGACATATGAGCGAACCGCTTAATGCCTTTTCAGAGTGTCTACCGCTTAAAAACACTTCACGATCCCCACTCCAACATCTGTAGTTGTAAGGTAAATTCCAGGATGTCTTAATGTATTCTTTACCCAACCTTTCATATTTGCCTGCTTGCATTTGTATGAGGCAATACTGAAACTGAAAAGTAGTGACAGGCAGAGTGATTTTGCCATGAATAAGCCATTCTGTAGCTGGTTTTTCTGCTACCGTAAATGGTAATTTTTCCAGTTTTTCAATGCTCAGCACTGTATACTTTGCTCCCCTCTGTGCCAGTTCGATCTGTTTATCAGTTAGATTGTATTCTGCAAACAGAGCCGACGTGTTGATAAAACGCCAAGGCACATAGCCCGCACGCAAAGATTGCAGCGTCCAGCTTAATAACATAATAGAAAACAATTGTGATTGGCCTTTTTGTAACATGGCTAAATCTTGTTCCAGTATGTCTATAGCAGAGGATACAATGTTGTCCAATGAATAAATTCTGGATGACAAAGTTGTTAACCCATTGTCGACCACAGTGAGAGTTTTTTCCAAATTAATACGATCAAGTTCACGTATTCGTTCTGCAGCCTCTGCCTGTGAAACCTTCCATGCTTCATTATAAACAGCATAGATGCCGGCATATATGAAACGTTTTTGACGCGGTTTTCTTGGTCCAAGCAAGAATTCCCTAAGGTCTGCGTCTTCTTTAAGTAAAGATAAGTGTTGTTTCACATCCTTAAGTGTAGATTTTTGTAGCCAATCGAGGCATAATTTTCCTACACTGTATGTTGTTACTACCCCCGGATGTTGTCTTTGGACGTATCGTGGGTCTGGCCTATGGATAGTAAACCCCTGTGTTTTATTCAGGAATCTCGCTTGACAGATGTTTGTGTCTGTGGGCCAGATCAACCATTTTCTCCAATCAGGATTTGTTCTGTTGAGTTGTAGTATTGTGTCAACTGTAACCGCTGCCTGTGTATTGTTATTACTGGCAGGTGTAGGTACAGAAGGTGTTTTCATGTCTTTGATCTTGGCTAAACCAAGGCAAGACGTTTGGTGCACAGTGTCATTCAAAAACATAATTTGCTGTGGGATGATACAGGCTCTAAACAAAGCTTCTATCCCCTGTACTTGCCAATCTTTAGTACCCCAGACAGATTTTGTGTCAATTGTGTCTTTCCACAAGTCGAAACCATGTCTAGACAGTTGGGTAATAAATGCTGCAGAGTAAATCTGTTTTGTATTAGTTAACATAATTTTCAGTCCTGTTTTGTTTACATTTTTATAGTAAAATGTTTCTGGATCAGATGTATTGTATCCTGAAAAATATGGAAACTTTTTAGCAAACGTTTTTGAACTACCTTTTGGTGGTGTAGGACAATGCTCCCATTGGTTAAACATAAACACATTTCTAGGTGTTGCAGATTTATGCAAGAAATGATGACCATAATGATTATAGCAATACAGCTGTTCATAGTCTGATGAACCCTCTAAATATTCATTATTAGAAAATGCAGCAGACCTTTCTACATCAAACATTAAATCATTTACAGTTTCAAAGTCCCAATCATCTGAATAGGTGCTGGATGAAATAAAATCACTTAATGAAATTTTAAATAAATGTGGAATGTTCAACAGTTCAGTAGGGCCGAAGATATCGAAATCTGTCTTGTCCCACACTATACCATCCTGTATAGGAACGGCTGTGATGTTCACTGCTGACAAGTCTCTTGCTTCAGGATGGGATGATTTGTGTGGTTTCAAAAGTAAGTTCACTTCTTTACTTTCAGTGTCCAAATGGATGTATCCGCCATTTATAAGCACGCTCATAGTCATAACCAAAGCTAGCCAAAGCAGAAAGAAAAATATTCCAGAAATAATCCACAATTCAATCCATGGTGAAACCAGATAAGTCTTTCCCAGAAAATGAAAAAGGTCTTGTATTTTTTGTTTAAAAGTTTTTGATGCTGGCGTCGTTTCAGGCTCACTGGGATCCTCAGAAAACGTATCAAAGTTAATGAAATAGCCAGAAGCAGTTCTGTCAATTGTTGGAATTGCATCAGGATTCGTTGAAATCGATGGAACCAGTTGATCACTTGCTACGTTGGTGTAAACAGGTGTATTTGGACGAACTGTTACTTGAGTGTCAAGAGGGATGAGTTCCATAGCATTGTTGGTTAGTCCTTCATCTGTAACTGCTGAATTCTCGATAGTTATGAGTCTTTCAGTCTGAACCTCTTGGATAGTAGCGAGAGGAGTGCGTCTGCTACTAGGTCGGATCCACGAGGCCTACTACTTAGTATTGGCCACATACTGTGGTTTGATGAGGTCGATTGAAACAAATCTTTTCTCCTTTTTTCCAGCAAGGGGCGGCAGAAGTACTGTTCTTGTTCCGTGGATGGCTAGGACAGGTACTGGTTGTCTGTAAGAAGGTCCAAATTCCTTCTTGTCCGCAATCTTCTCTCTGACTAGATCCCCAACTTTTGGGATCCAGACAGGCCTTGCTGGGACTGCCGGTTTTTCCCCAGTGGTGGTTGGCTTCAGGAACACGTTGCTTTGTTTCGATCTTAGTTCATTTAGATCCTGTAAAACAGCCAAACGATCTTTGATATCAAAGGGTTTATTTTCCACCACTGTGCCTTTACATTCGAGATCAGGAACCCACATTCTTGTCCCAATTAGGACCTCATATGGAGTGACCCCCCTAGAGAACTTCTTGGCAAGTTATTTAATGAGCGTTGGACCCCATAAAGATGTTTGACCCACCCATCACCCGAACCTAATACCCTAGCTGTTATAGACTGCTTTATGTCACGGTTTTTCCTTTCCACAACAGAATTTCCCTCAGGATGAAACGGAGAGGAGTACCGCAATGCAACGCCCAGGCTGGCCATGGCTTCTTTGTAAGCCCGAGAGCTAAACGCAGGGCCCTGGTCAGAATGTAGCGTGCCTATTGCGTATGTGCCGATAAAGACTCGCAAATCTTTTATAACAGTTCGAGCGTCAGCCGAGCGCTGAGGCCATATCCATAGGAACCTTGATTTAGTATTTGTGGGATTGCATTTGTCCATAAGGACGCCTGCGCGTAGATAGTCTAATGCTGTCTAACAATGGTGTCTGTACTGGGCAGGCTACTTCGTAGCATGGTGTCTGGTGGCATTCTGCACTACGCTGTATATTACAGTCTATGCAGTCATTGATGAAGATGTGAATATGTGTATTCATTCCTGGCCACCAGTACATCTCTTTTAATGTCAATATTGTTTTAGAGATCCCTTGATGTGACAGACCCTCCCCCAGATGTGCTTCATAAATCAAAGCTGCTCTACGTTCCATGTTTGGAATTACCCTATCCCCCACTCCAGGGATTCGAGCAAAAGGAACGTTGTTTGCATCAATTACATAAGAGTACTTGAGTGGAAACTTTTTTGGTAACGCTGCACCACTGCCTTTGCTTGTAGCATTGACAGCCAACATTATCTCACTGTCTATTCTCGTTTTTGAACGAGTGATCGCAGCTACGGAAGCCGTCTGAACAGCCCCCTTTGCGGCTTCGTCAGCCAATGAATTCCCTGCAACGTGAACGCCATCACGTTGATGACTCAGTGTGTGTATCACGTGAGCCTTTGGTAGTTCGTTTTTTAACTGAACTACTTGTTCCCAAAGCGTTTTATGCTTTATTGTGCCACCTTTTGCATCTTTAAACCCATTTTCAAGCTAATTTGGTATATATTCATTATACGACTGCACACAGTAGAAAGAATCGCACACTATTAGTGTGGGGAATTCGCGATCTGTACTTTCAAGTGCCAGTTTGAATGCTTGTAGTTCAGCTCGCTGAGCTGTACAATCTCCTAGAGACTGAGTTTTAGTGACCATTGGTCTGAAGATACCATCGCGCATGCGACCTTTAACGATTGCACATGCTGCACTGTAAGCTTGCTTACTCCCTGTAGCGAGTTGTGCGGATCCGTCAGTGTAAATTATGAATTCAAACTGATCGAGAGGCAGGATTTCAGTGGGCAGAGGACATTCTTGTTCGTATTGCAGGAACGCTTGTGTTTTTAAATCAGGATCAAAAACATATTCAACATCTGTTGCAGCAAGAGAATTAACCCATTGTATCCATCTAGGATGTAAAGCTTTTGCATTGGGAATGCTCGCTTTTGTATCCGCCTCTAAGGCCGGTACTGGAGTTACGACAATAATGCGTTTTCCTTGGGCTAGAGCTCTTTCTTTTGCTACAGCGGTTTGAACTGCTGTCAGTATTTTTTCTGTTGAAGTGAAGCGCATTTCTGCTTGTGTATACAAATGTGATTTGTATGCTATTGGTACTTTTTCACCCTCATTAAATGTTAAATAGGTGAAACCGCATTGTCCCGAAATTATCCGGATCACTAAATTGCGTTGACTTACGCGTGTTTGTAAGTGATTTGTTGCTAACATGTTAGCTTGGAGTGAACGCAGGGTCTCTGTGTGTTCCTGTGTCCAATTTTTAATTGAAAAATCAGGTTTGATTAGTGCGTAGAGAGGTTTAACCCTTTCTGCGTAATTTAGAATGTAAGTTCTTCCAAAATTCAGGAAATCCAAGATGGATTGTAAGTTTTTCAGCGTTTTTGGAGGTTGGAGCAGCGCACACCTTTCTAAAAAGTTAGCTGCCAAGCTCTTGCCTTCACTTGAAAGCTCATATCCTAGAAAAAGGACATTGAGATGGGCAATTCTGGATTTTTTAAAGTTGAATTAATAGCCCTCAGAGGCGAAGCCCAATATAATGGTGTTCACCCTGTTCAAGTGCTCTATCCAGGTCATCGTCTGTCAGATAGATGTCATCGACATATGACAATGCCTCATTATCATAAATTTGTAGTAACTCTGTTACCCTCGCTGAGAATAACCCCGGGCTGTTCTTGAACCCTTGTGGGAGTCTACAAAATTGACGCTGGGTCCCCATTATTGAGAAAGCTGTCAAGTACCTGCTTTCAGGTGCTATGTTTTGACAAAAGAAACCATTTGAAATGTCCAATGTGGTTTTATATTTTTTACGCACAATGTTATTCATTAATGCTGTACTATGTGCATTTTGCACTGCAAATGTTTTAGAACAAGTGTTCAAGTGTCTGTAATCCAAAACTAGACGATATGTATTGTCTGGTTTGGAGACAGGAAACAAAGGATTGTTCATTGAGGAGGTGCATGTTTCAATCACCCCTTGGTATTCAAGTTGATCTAAGATCTCCCTGACCTGTTTTTTAGCTTCTTGCTTTATTGGGTACTGCCTTTGTGCAGTAGGTTCATTTTTAGACTGTATTTTGTGGGGAGGTGAGTCCTCATCCCATCCTACATGATTTTTATGTAATGCTGGGGCCTGGGCAACTGCCCATTTCCTGGCATAAGTATATTTTAGGTGAATTGGAATATGGTTGGAGAAGGCAGGCATAATGATGTCCTCGCCATGTGGGCACTCCCTGACAAATTGTGGTGGCCAGTCTTTTTCTGCTAGAAGTATATCATAACCCCTTGATAGTCTTTCCCAAAAGAGTAGCTTCACTTTTCTTGGTATGTCTCCCTCCATTCGGAGTGTTACTTCATATAACTTTTGTGGAGTACTAACCCTGGTATCTACAGTCTCTACTGTAATGTACTCATTCAAGTCCACTATCTCCAGAAGTTCCTTCAGGTTCTGGCGAGCTATTGTGACTTCTGCTGCACTGTCCAGCATTTTCTGAGCCCATTCTCCATTCTTGAGTTGTGCTCTCAGTATTCTCGGAATGTCTGATCTTCAGACCTGCTACCTTCTTCTTTGAGAATTGAGGTTTTGATTTATTTTTCTGAACGTGCTTGTCGTCTTTCGATTTGACGCGTTCTTCTCTGTGTTCTGACCGTCCTATTCTTTCCGATGTCTGTGACGATATCTGAAAGGTACGAGAGGAACGTGTATCAGTATCTTGATACCTGTCAGGTTTTTTCAAATTATCCCTATTCCTGAGGTTATACCTCCTTTCAGAGGGCTCCTTTTGAGGAGACTTACCTCCGGATTGAGAACGTTTCTCTTTTGAATTTTGTTTGCTAGTCTCCCACTTCTTTCTTAGAAGATGTAGGAGTTTGTTTAATGGAGTCCTTCTCAGGACTTTCAGATAGTTTTGGCTTCAATGGTCTTCCACCCAAAGTATCTCTGCCTAATTCAGCATAAGATTGTTCTATTATTCTGGGTAGTTCAGTTTGATGTTCTGTAACATCAAATTCCCTTAATCGTTGGCGGATCGCCACTGCTGCTGCTTCTCCTTTAATATTAGATAATATTATTGTTGAGACCTGGTCGAAATTTTTCAGTAATTTCATACCTAAATTCAGAGCAGGCTCTGCCCCGTATTCGTTTTGAATTTGTTTCAGGACATCTGGTATTACTGCAATTGACGGAACACCATGTGTTTTAGTATAGATGGCAGCAAAGACTGCGCCCCAAGTGGTGCAATCTTCCAGTTGTGGTGTGATCCCCATTGGTAAACAGATTGTTAGGATTCTGTGTTTCTCAAAAGGGCTAGTATTTGGAAATACTGCTTCTATTTGAGTAATTTTTGAGCTATCCAGAATGGAATTTGCTCACGTTTTGTGGGCATTTTACCCATGACTGCGTATAAAGTCTGTTGTGTAATTTTTAGTGTATTCCCCTGTTGAGGGGTTTGGTTTGGAATGGTCAATGGTGGTTGGACTGTGAAAGTCCGAAAGACATATTGGACTAGTTGTCTGTAGATTTTTATTAACTCTGTAATTTGAGTAAGTAATTCCTCGTCTGACATTATATCGAGGTCAGGATGAGGAGTGTAGCCGGCTAGAATCGGCCATGTTGCTCCTGGTCTACCTAGTGGACCGAGCCTGGTAATGTTTTTGTGATGTTTTAGGGCGCCTTTAAGCCAGAGCTGATGCTCCTGGTATGTTAGTGGAATTTCAATATCCTCGAAAGGAATATATTCCTCTGGTGGATCATATTCTTTGTAGAAGTGAAACAGTTTTGTTACTGAATTTGAGTCAGGGAATATTATCCATGAATAGAATACCTCTGTCTGAAAGGATTCATGTGCCTCTATCACGAAAACTGCTCTACCACCTCTTGGTGGCAGGCCGTGTTTTATAAGTTTTAGAGTGATGGCTCTTCTTAGGTTCGGATGGATGTCTATAACACCCTCCTCGGTTTCATTTAAACCTGTAATGTTAAAAACTGCTACGACTGGGCCAGCCGCAGCTCCACCGTTCCCGGTGTTATTATCCCCGTTCAGAGACATTGTTTTTTTGAAAAATGTAGAACAAGTTTCAAGGAAACAAAAAGATAAGGTGCACAATATTTTGGAACACTGTATCCTTCAACGTTGAACAAACCAAGCAACTAATATATAGGGTTTTTTGTCCTATTTAGTTTTGGCGGATATTTAACCCTACCCACTCCAGACGTCTTATGGAGTATGTGAGTAGGGGTCTCTGGGAAAAGCACGACTGAGTTACTCAGTATCTAGCGTTAAATTACTGCCTTACCAAATGTTTGGGCGCCATGTAGTGTAGTTCCTATTTCCCTAATAGGCTCTGCGCATTGGAATAATATACCCTATAGGCTTGACATAGGACTAAGGTCGGTATGTCCCTATCGAGTATATTAAACTTAATTACTTGTGCCAGCTAGCTCAGAGGCCACTAGAAACTCCTTGCGAACAAGAAGGGAGTAGTTTCTGGCAACCGCATAAACATGACTACTTTGTTTCCCTTTAGAATCGGAACACGTCTCAGAATCGTGGAAACAATAGATAACAGTTTCACTCAGTCAATCGTGCATGCTTAGTTTCCGCAGAGTTACACAGAAAGGAAAGACGGGCGTTTTCAATAAAAGGATTTATTGAACAGTTTTGTTTCTTGTGTAAGAGATATGTGTTGTTATGATCACAAGACAGTATGCAAGATAAATAATGTACAGCGTAAGCAGTAGAAATAAATAATACTGCGCTAGCATTATCTTTTAGCATATATTCACGTACATAAATAACATGAGCTAAAAATGCGAGTACTCATATGATGCGTCTCTAAGCTAGTTCTACCCCAATGTACCTAACCTGATCTAGGTGTAGGGAAAGGTAAGAAGTAGGTGGAGTATTCTCTAGTATGGTATACTAAGAGTATGTTAAGTTTAGTATGCCAAGAGTCCCTCTAGGTTCTAGTCAGCTCCATACCTTGAGAATGAGCGAGGTGGGAATCTCCTTCCGGATCTGGAACTCTAACACCCCGCGAAGGGAGTCAGAACACTGGAAGCTGGGAGCTGGATTCTCTGCATGCAGGGATGACAGCGTCTTCTCAGGCCGGGATATGGGCTCCTCTGAAGTCAAGGTCTCCTCTAACTTGCTGTGGCAAGGGAAGGTATATTTATACCTGGTAGGTCCTTTGGAATATTAGCATTGACGTGAAGTTGGACAGAGGAAGACGTCAGGAATGAACCGGTAAGGTATAATGGTTCATACATAATAGATGAGTTCTTGGAGAAATCAATAACCTGTGCTAAGGGAAACTCCAGAGAGCTTAAGGGTCTGGTTTCTAAGAACTCGTTGTGACGTTAGGGTGGACGGATGTCGGTGACCATGCCTGTATTTGGAGGGCACGGCTTAATGCCTAAATAAGGACTGGGATTCTATGCCTATATAAGGGCAATGCGAATGATGCCTATATAAGGACATGTTTCAGGAAAACCTCTATACGGACACCTAAAGTGGAATACAACAATACCTGGGTACACTTGTCAGTCCCTAGTTGTGAGGAGGACCGAGACATCAACCCCCCTTCGTCCCATTCCGAGCCCTTTTACAGCTCACGAAACACCTCCACTATGGCGAACATGGTTCAGAAGGGGTTAACTTCCTTCACCTTCCCTCGTGAACAGGAAACAGAATGCCCTCTCCGGGACAGCAGCCAATCACGGGAGACTCCAGAGGCGGGAACTCCTCTTGAAAACCCGGAAGACGCGAGAAGAGAGCGTCTCGGGAGAAACTGGCCGGAGGAAGGAGTGTGGAGCAGTGTCCAGACGACGGAGAGCCGAGAACAGCCAGGACGAGAAGCAGACGGGGAATCCTTGGAAGACGGAAAGAGAGAAGACGCCGAACGGGAGGAGTGGTCCAAAGATTGGTGGACACCCCCGGAGGAAGGCCCAAAAGCCGCCGCAGTTCAGGAGAACTGCGGCCCTAGCGGTACGTGAATCGGGGAAGGGACACTGTACATAAAGGGAGGGGGGAGGCGAGTCCAAGGGACTTAAGGGGTACGGGCACTAACATGAGCACAGTTTTGTATAGGATCGTTCACCAGCCACAACCCCCCTTTTTCCCTCCACACTTCGTAGAGACCTGTATAGCACTCACCCCACCTGTTACTCCCACCGACCGAATACGTATCAAGGAGTCACGATAATCACAAGAGTTTCACAGAAACGTAGCAAACTCCTGCCTTATCAAAGACCCGGAATGAAAGGGGTCCCTCACTTCTATTTTATTCCACTAAGCCTGTTATTTTGTTCTGACTCCCCGGTTTTGAGTTCTATCACTCCCTGAGCACATTGGCAACAGGTGATGGTACGTGAGGTACCCTCACATCAGTCTTTCGGTAAAAAAACAGTTATCCTGACCGCCTTTCTCTTCTTTCTTCCCTCTACATCCCCGGGGTTGTGCCACATCGAAGCCCTACGAGGAGAAGAGAGGCGATATTCAGCAGAGAGGAGCGGAAGAAGACCACCAAAGACCACCAGACCCTTGTTGCTCACTTGTTTAATTTTCTCTTTGGCACTTTTCAATAAATGAAGCCATCATTCAGCCACACATAAGACCTCCTCGCTTTACTTTCCGACCATCCCTCTCACACCTGGTGTCAGAAGTGGGATCAGGAAAAATGGAGGCAGTCGTCAAAAAAATGGCCGAAAGTCAAGAGAAACTAGAGCGATGTATGGAGAAATTCTTGTCAGTCGCTGAAGAAGATCGGGAAAAGATACATAGATCCCTGGCAGAGCAAGGCCAGACCCAGGAAGCTGTTATAGGGAAGCTGGCAGACACCCTCAGCCAACAGATGGGTACAATGGGGTTTCCCTCCATGGTCCTGCAGAAATATGTAGGGGGAGAAGACCCCGACTTTTTTTTCTCTAACTTTGAACGCATGGCTAGGGCCGCAGGATGGAGTCAAGATAAGTGGGGGCAATATTTGGGACCCCTGTTGACTGGGGATCTCCAGGCGGCCTACCAAGCTGTGAACCCCCTTGGTCTCACTCCTTACGACAATATCAAAAGGAGCATATTAGAACGGATGGGAATAGATGAAGAGACTTTCCGCATTCGTCTGCGGCAACTCAAGGAAGGGCCTCAGGAAACACCCCGTGCCTTGGCTTATAGAGTACGGGACACGGCGGACAGATGGTTGAAACCCCAACAATCAACGAAAGAAGAAATCATGGAGAAAATGTATTTAGAGCAATACTTGTCATCCCTATACCCGAATATCCAAAAATGGGTGAGACAGCATACAGATCTGACTTTGGATAGAGCCATTGACGTCGCCAGTGCTTTCCATAGGGCCCAAGAACCCCAAAGGGGATGGGACGACATGCATTGGAAACATCTGGGAGCCCCCTTTAAACCCAATAGGCCACCACAAACCTCACGTAAGCCAGAGACTGTTACCATCCATTCCAACCCCCCCCCCGGGTCCCTATTCAACCTGGACCCCAGTGCTACAATTGTGGGACCATAGGCCATATAGCCCGCTTTTGCCCCCAGAAGGAGGAACCTATGGAGGTAGGGCTGATACGCAACTATTATTGCGGCTCCGCAGATGCCCGTCCTCCCTACCATAGAACAGTACAGGTGAATGGAGAAGAAAGACAGGCTTTAATCGACACTGGCTGTCTACAAAGCGTTATCCAACCACAAGCAATTCCGGGTGGAATGCCAGCAACTACAGGGTATGTCACGATACAATGTGTACACGGGGACAGTCATCAGTACCCCACCACAGAGATCGCGATCCAACATGACCCTTCTTTGAAAGCAGAAGCATTAAAAGTAGGACTTATTCCTCGTTTGCCTGAACCCCTAGTTTTAGGGAATGACTACCCTCATATGCCCAAACTAGTGCAGGAGACCTGGGCAGGAGGGGAGGAGTGGAGAAAGTCAGCACCTTTTGCACAAGAAGCCGAGCCAGACCTAATCCCGGGGAAGTACAGGAAGAGTGGCCAACAGAAAAAGAGAGAAAAAAGGAATTGGACAAGGGTTGCCCTAACCCGTAGCAATGAGACCCCAGTGTGGCAGTATGAGCGAGGGTTTCAAGAGGCCCAGCGGGATGATCCGGCCTTAAGGGAAGCCTGGAACCGGGCTACAAGAGAAGAGGATCCAGAGCAAGTAGGTCCCCAGTTTTTTATCAGAAAAAACTTGCTGTATCGTAAGGGTGGGAGGGGATTTCCCGCTCAGTTATAGGTACCCCAGCCTTATAGAGAGAAGGTCCTATTCTTAGCCCTTAGTCACCTGTTGGGAGGACACTTCGGGGAGGACAAAACGGAAAAGACAATCGTAGAAAGGTTCTATAGGCCTGGCATTTTCTCACAGGTTCGAAAATACTGCAGAGAATGCGCCATTTGCCAGAGAAACAGCAGGTCTATGCCATCACGAGCTCCCTTACGCCCCTTGCCAATTATACAATAACCTTTTTCCCGGGTGGGCATGGACATCATAGGCCCCCTACTACCCTCACGAAGCGGATGTCGATTCGTGTTGGTATTAGTCGATTACGCCACTCGCTTTCCGGAAGCCGTGGCCTTACGCCAACCGAACGCTTCCCAAATAGCTAAGGCCATGATCTCCATCTTTTCAAGAGCGGGGTTTCCTAAAGAACTCGTCACGGATCAAGGAACCCCTTTTATGTCTCACCTTATGAAACAAGTGTGCCTCTCCCTAAACATCAAACAAATCCGCACCTCGGCATATCACCCCCAAACGGACGGGTTGGTGGAACGCTATAACGCCACCCTTAAGACAACACTTAAAAAGTTGTTAAATCTTGAAACCAGGAAGTGGGAAGATATGCTCCCCCTTGCTCTCTTTGCAATACGCTGTCAAGTCCAAAAGAGCACTGGGTATTCTCCCTTCGAATTGCTGTATGGCCGTCAGCCGCGTACATTGCTGGATATGTTGAAGGAAGAGTGGGAAGAGGACCCCGAAGGGGCGAAACCCCTTCCAGAATACATACTTAGTCTAAAAACTCATCTAAGTCAAATCCGTAACCTTGTCCAGTCCCATCTCGTACAAGCTCAAAACGCCCAAAAAACACAATATGATAAAAAAGCCAAAATGCGATCCTTTGA
Organism: Calotriton arnoldi; assembly: GCA_963921515.1. NCBI lineage: Eukaryota > Metazoa > Chordata > Amphibia > Caudata > Salamandridae > Calotriton > Calotriton arnoldi. The sequence goes on along the minus strand of CAWUFW010018730.1, from coordinate 20,149 downwards.
TGTTAACGACTTTGTTCTCTTAATGATACCCTCTTCCGATCATAAGTTACTGGGACAGTGGCAGGGACCATACCGGATTATTGACAAAGTTACTCCAATAACCTATCACCTGGAATCAGACCCCCAGAAGAAAGGGAAGACACAAATATATCATGTTAACCTTCTAAAAAAAATGGGAGGGGGCTATTCCTGTGCAGTTAGGACTTACCCAGGGACTCGAGCCACTATTTAGACAAAGTATAGACAGGGACCTCCCGGAAATCCAAAGAGAGAATTAGAAACCCATTTGCGACCCCTACAAAAAGTGTTCTCCTTACTTCCGGGAAAAACTCACCTGGTGGAGCATGCCATCATTACTCCTGCAAATACGAAGGTGAAACTGCGTCCTTATCGCATACCGGAGTCCCGTCGACAGGCCATAGAAAGGAGGCACAGCAAATGTTGATGATGGGTATCATCGAACCCTCGAATAGTGAGTGGAGTTCACCAATCGTTCTAGTACCTAAGCCGGACGGGTCCATCCGCTTTTGCATCAACTTTCGGGAGGTGAATAAAATCTCCCGCTTCGATTCCTATCCTCTCCCGAGAGTCGATAAATTGGTGGAGCGTCTAGGAACCGCTCGGTACATCAGCACCCTTGACTTGTGTAAGGGGTATTGGCAGGTGCCCCTGAGACCTGGAGACCGGGAGAAAACAGCTTTTGCAACACCCAGCGGTCTATACCATTTTACCGTTCTCCCCTTTGGTCTCCATGGGGCTCCTGCCACCTTTCAACGTCTAATGAACACGGTTTTAAAGCCCTGTTCTGAGTTTTCAGCGGCTTACCTAGATGATATTGTTATTCATAGTTCATCCTGGGAGGAACACCTCACCCACTTGGTACAGGTGATCAAAGCACTAAGAGAAGCCGGCTTAACCATCAACCCCGCCAAAAGTAAGCTCGCTGCCCAATCGGTGAAGTATTTAGGATACCTTTTGGGGGAAGGGTACATAAAACCCCAAACCGAGAAAGTAGCGGCCATTTCTAACATCCCGTTTCCCAGGACAAAAAAGGAGTTGAGGGCGTTTCTTGGGGTTTTGGGGTATTACCGAAGATTCATTCCCAATTTTTCCCGAATAGCCTCTCCCTTGACTGACTTATTACAAAAAAACATATCGACAGAAAAAGAGTTGAGACATCCTTTCCCTCCCCTCCTTCAAGCCTTCCAGAGATTAAAACGAGCCCTGACGTGTCATCCCGTGTTGTTGAGCCCTGACTATTCCCAACCCTTCATCCTACAAACGGACGCATCCGACACAGGCTTAGGTGCAGTATTATCACAAGTTGATTCCCAGGGTCAAGAGAGACCCATCCTATATATAAGTAGGAAACTATTTCCTCGGGAAAAAAGGTACGCAGTTATCGAGAAGGAGGCACTCGCCATTAAATGGGCGATTGACGCCCTTCGATATTACCTAGAAGGGAGAGAGTTCACCCTTTTTACTGACCATGCCCCGCTGGAATGGTTATCCCAAAACAAGGGACACAATGACAGGGTACTGAGATGGTTCCTTGCATTACAGCCATATCGGTTCCATGCCAAACATCGGAAAGGCAAAGATCAGGCCAACGCTGATTATCTATCCCGATATCCTCTTGACTTAATTCTTGCTGGCAAGAATGTTAGGGAAGGGGGATGTGAGAAGGACCGAGACATCAACCCCCCTTCCGTCCCATTCCGAGCCCTTTTACAGCTCACGAAACACCGCCACTACGGCGAACATGGTTCGGAAGGGGTTAACTTCCTTCACCTTCCCTCGTGAACAGGAAACAGAACGTCCTGTCCGGGACAGCAGCCAATCACGGGAGACTCCAGAGGCGGGAACTCCTCTTGAATACCCGGAAGACGCGAGAAGAGAGCGTCTCGGGAGAAACTGGCCAGAGGAAGGAGTGCGGAGCAGTGTCCAGACGACGGAGAGCCGAGATCAGCCAGGACGAGAAGCAGACGGGGAATCCTTGGAAGACGGAAAGAGAGAAGACGCCGAACGGGAGGAGTGGTCGAAGATTGGTGGACACCCCCGGAGGAAGGCCCAAAAGCCGCCGCAGTTCAGGAGAACTGCGGCCCTAGCGGTACGTGAATCGGGGAAGGGACACTGTACATAAAGGGAGGGGGAGGCGAGTCCAAGGGACTTAAGGGGTACGGGCACTAACGTGAGCACAGTTTTGTATAGGATCGTTCACCAGCCACAACCCCCCTTTTTCCCTCCGCACTTCGTAGAGACCTGTATAGCACTCACCCCACCTGTTACTCCCACCGACCGAATAAATATCAAGGAGTCACGATAATCACAAGAGTTTCACAGAAACGTAGCAAACTCCTGCCTTATCAAAGACCCGGAATGAAAGGGGTCCCTCACTTCTATTTTATTCCACTAAGCCTGTTATTTTGTTCTGACTCCGCGGTTTTGAGTTCTATCACTCCCTGAGCACATTGGCAACATGTGATGGTACGTGAGCTACCCTCACGTCAGTCTTTCGGTAAAAAAACAGTTATCCTGACCGCCTTTCTCATCTTTCTTCCCTCTACATCCCTGGGGTTGTGCCACATCGAAGCCCTACGAGGAGAAGAGAAGCGATATTCAGCAGAGAGGAGCGGAAGAAGACCACCAAAGACCACCAGACCCTTGTTGCTCACTTGTTTAATTTTGTCTTTGGCACTTTTCAATAAATGAAGCCATTATTCAGCCACACATAAGACCTCCTCGCTTTACTTTCCGACCATCCCTCTCACACTAGTATATGGTACCCATGTACTCAGGGCATAGGTACCCCAGAGGCCTCCCATGGGCTGAAGCATGTATCATGCCACCCATGAGAGGTCATGCAAAATGGAACTACAGGCCTGCCATTGCAGCCTGTGTAAGATGGTGCATGCATCACTTACTTTAGATATAGGTTTACTATATCTAAGGGTCACTACACTTAAAACCTATAAGTCACCCCTATAGAAGCCTTGACAATCCTGAAGGCAGGGTGCATGGTTCTAAGTGAGAGGGTGCCACTGCATGAGCAGGACACCCCTACAGCCTACAGAGTCCATTCTCCCGGGTTGTTAGTGCTGCAGCCATTTACGACATATAAAGTGGCATTATGCGACCGCGTGATGACCAACTCTAAAACGGCTGAAAGTAACCCTATCGCATTTGGTGTCAAACATTGTGGAATCACAATGGTCCCTGGTGTTCCCGGTACCAGCCTTCTAGTCCCGGGCAGCACAAAATGGTTGCTGCCAACCAGAGACACATTTCTGCCCTCCTGCTGCTGAGCCAAGCTCGAGCAGGGGAAGGCAGAACAATAGGCACCCTGTCACAGAGAGGTGTGACTGCCTCCCAGACAGGATTTAGTGTATTAGGCCTTGGTGGGTGCGCTTGCCAGTGACGAAAGTCTGCATGAGTGGCACATTTGGTGTCCCTGTGCCTAGTCCAGTTCAAACCAGTCCTGGGAGCCATTGCCTCCTGCTCTGGTGCCGAACTGGACAATGGCATGGGAGTGACCTCCCCACTGTCCAGACCCTCCCCTGGGAGGGTCCCCTGAATCTGTCCAACACTCTTCTGTGGGCACAAAATTGCTTACCTGGCTGTAGGACCCTAGATTCGACATGGACAAGATTCTGAACCAGAAACAACTGAACTTCGACCGTCTGGACACTCAGGACTTCGCTGGACATTGTTTGGGCCCGACTTCATCTCCCTCTCAGTCTGAAGCATCGTCTGTGCCCGTGCACCATACAGGCTCCATGCAGGACCTGTGGACAACTGAAGATATCTCCCTTGGAGTGAAGGAGTCACTCCCCTGCAACCGCAGGCACCACATCTTGATTGACTGGTCTGCTGCTCCTGAGCTCCTATGGACTCCGAAAGATCCAGCAACACAGGAGGTAGGTTTCCAAGTCCGTTGAGGTCCGAGCTGCCCTCTCATCAAGTTTGAGGACAGAATCCCTTGCGGGGGTCGCAATACCTGTACCACTGTGCACCGTGTTAAGTTGCATGTGCATATGCTTGTTGGCGGTTCCCGAGCAAGTGCATTGGGCTGTGAGTAGCCCCCACCTCTGGCACCATTTCCACCAAAGAACTCTGGCCTCCTTGCACCGAGTGCTCCGTGATTTGGTGCTTTGTGAAACTGCTTGAGGTTCCATCGTGACTCCTGTGTCTCCAGCCTGTGGATCCCCTTGAGGATCAAATTTGCTTTTTTTGGGCTCCCCTGGTTGCTCCAGGCCTGCCCTGACTCCCCTGTGTTTGGTGAGTCTCCTGGACTTTCTGCGTGGGTTGCCGTTGCCAAGGCTTGTTGGTGCTCCACCCGGACACCGACCCCTAAGTACTCGACATCCCTCATGAGACAGCTCGTATCTGCCTCCTGGTTGTCCTCGACATCTCCTGGTCCCGGTGGCTGCAGAGTCAAGAACCCCTTCAACGCAACTGAAGCACCCGACATCGGTGGGCATTCATCTACCGAGCCCCTGGTCACTCCTGAGTGACCCAGACTTTGTCCGCTCTGCTTTCAGGTACTCTTCAACAAGAATCCACCCTTGGATTCTGACGGACACTTCCCTTCCTTCCAGCAGCGGCTCTTCTTCGAAGTCCTCCATTGAGTTCGACAGCGGTTTCCGACGCAACTTCAGCCCTATGCACCTAGCTTCCCTGGGATAGGTAACTCTGGTGCTACGGAATTCACGGGTGGGGTGGCACTCCAACCTCATAAGTTCCACAGGGTTTCTTCGAAGTCCACTTGGAAGGGTCTTAAACTTTAAAACTTCAAACGCGACTCTCACATAGAATTGTACGGAACACGCAGTCGTGTTCCCACACTGCACCCGTCCTCCGTGGGGTACCTACTTACTCACCTTGGGTGGTTCCTTGGGGTCCCAGCGATTCTACATCCTCTAGACACTGTCTTGACTCGAGTTGTGGTTCTTATACCACTATTTTAGTGTATGGTTTGGTCTCCCCCTGGAGCCCACTGTGTATTAGTGCTATTTACTATTGTTTCGGTGCTACAGTATTGGGTGCTTTGTGAGTATCCTCATGCAGAGGGTACTGTGTCGTACTTAATGAGGGTTATATCAATAAATACATATTTTTATAACTACTGTGTGGTTCTCCTTTCATTTAGCCAATACTATAAGGTTACATTCTGGTAAAACAAGCTGCTTAACATTCCTTCAAGACTAAGGGGCCGATTCCGATTCGGGCCGGAAAAAGCACCGACCGACTCGGATCCGGAAAAAATACCGACCGACACGTACCAGTGGCGCCCGACACGCCAAGTACGATGCAAGCCGCGATAAATCCGACCGACACGTCAGGAAACCAAGCCGACCGACCGAGCCGCTCGGAAAATAGCAATCCGGCCGGAAAAACACGCGAATCCAACCGACCGACACGCACCCGGAACAAATCCGACCGAACCGTACCCGCCAACTCCAACCCGCAAAGTACGATGCAAGGCGCGAAAAACACGACCGAGTCGGACGGAGGACAAGCCGTACGACCGACACGCATACAAAACCGAGCCGAAGCAACACAATACACCGCGACCGACGCGTACGCAGCATACAAAACTGCACAAACACAGCGTGAACGAAACGGAAAACACCGTACGAGACCAATGCAGGGTCCGACTCGGTCACAAGAACGTTTCCAACATACACAAACAGCACAAAGGAAAAATCAACCAAAAAAAGGCCAAACAAGCAATTACCAAGCCAATAAATACTGGGGGGTGGGGACAGAGAACAAAGACACACCCACAACTCCACCTATATAAAGGACACAAATCACTACCATGAGCCTTTGCAAATGCCATTCCACTGCCAGCACCCAAGAGAAAGCAACCACACACCCACAGCTCATCCCTCACACAAGCCACACACCAGCAGCACACCAACAAATACCCACCTCACATACACCCAGCACAACACACACCCACACACCCTCACCTGCACACCAACACACACATCACCCACCATCACCACCCATCACCATGCCCCCCAAGAAGAATCACAAGTTCCTAGATTGTGAATTGGAAGTCCTGGTAGACGAGATCCTCAGGGTAGAGCCACAGCTGTTTGGCACATTGGTCCAACAGACCCCCATGTCGCAGAAAACCAAGATGTGGGAGAGGATCATCAACAGGGTGAACGCACAATCACCATGTCGGCGCACAAAGAGCGACATCCAGAACAGGTGGTATGACGTGCGCAGGAGGGTACGGAAACTGCTGAAGCAAGATTACATCAACAGCCAACACACCGGCAGTGGCCCTCCTGCCAAGCCAATATACCTCAGGCCCTGGGAGGAGAAGGTGCGGGCCATCCTACCGCCAGTGAGCATATATGGACTAGAGGACATCCCAGAGCCTGGTGAGTACACAACAAATGTACACAATATACTGCCACAAAACACACACACATCACTGTCAAGGGGAGAGTCAAACCATGCACTCATAGCAATTACACAGCAACTAGAACAGAATCATCCCAAAATGTGTATGTCAGTCAGATAAACCCAACACATGCCATCAAAAAAGTCACATCCAACTGTGCCAACACATGTACAAACACAACCACAACTACAGCTAGGCAGTGGCACAAATAGAACTAACACACACATCCACACATGTAGCCACCACAACAACACCAACACACAGTGAAGACCACTCAAAGGAAGGAATTCTGTGTATGCTGGCCAAGTCAGTGTAGCCAATAGCATCATGGGAGTCGCAGTCACACATATTGCCCCCCCACAACTGTCCCATCAACACCACCATGAACCATGCGCACATCACAGGGAGTGGAGAAGGACTCACAAGATGGCTGACACTGGCTACTGCTGTGAGGAGCACAAGGCCCTGCTGCCAACTGTGCACCAACAAACAGCAGGACACCACTGACTGACATCCTGAGAGACAACTTACACTCCCTGCAATGCAAGCACGTTCCATGGTAGGATATCTGGCTGGCTGGGTGGGAAGGGGGACTTGCAGCACTGACCATAGTCACCAGCACCTCCCCTCACACCCCCCCAACACAAACTCCACAGTACCCACCTGGTAGAATGCAATGCCCTCCATCCTAACACAAGATCCCACAAAGCACCACCACCCTGGCTTATGTTGTGTGAAGCACAGGGACACTCTTGGGACTCTTAGCCAAACAACTGCCAGGACAACACTCCCAGCCATCCTGTCAGCACAGCCAGCCCACCCCACAGGGAAGCAGAGTCAAAGGAAGGAAGCATGGGCATGCTGGGAAGGGGGTGGAGGCAATAGCATGATGGGAGTCGTAGTCACAGACATTGCTCAGCCTCACAACTGGCCCATCAACACCACCCTGAACCATGCTCACATCACAGGGAGTGGAGAAGGACTCACAAGATGGCTGACACTGGCTACTGCTGTGGGGAGCACAAGGCCCTGCTGCCAACTGTGCACCAACAAACAGCAGGACACCACTGACTGACATCCTGAGAGACAACTTACACTCCCTGCAATGCAAGCACGTTCCATGGTGGGATATCTGGCTGGCTGGGTGGGAAGGGGGACTTGCAGCACTGACCATAGTCACCAGCACCTCCCCTCACACCCCCCCAACACAAACTCCACAGTACCCACCTGGTAGAATGCAATGCCCTCCATCCTAACACAAGATCCCACAAAGCACCACCACCCTGGCTTATGTTGTGTGAAGCACAGGGACACTCTTGGGACTCTTAGCCAAACAACTGCCAGGACAACACTCCCAGCCATCCTGTCAGCACAGCCAGCCCACCCCACAGGGAAGCAGAGTCAAAAGGAAGGAAGCATGGGCATGCTGGGAAAGGGGGTGGAGGCAATAGCATGATGGGAGTCGTAGTCACAGACATTGCTCAGCCTCACAACTGGCCCATCAACACCACCCTGAACCATGCTCACATCACAGGGAGTGGAGAAGGACTCACAAGATGGCTGACACTGGCTACTGCTGTGGGGAGCACAAGGCCCTGCTGCCAACTGTGCACCAACAAACAGCAGGACACCACTGACTGACATCCTGAGAGACAACTTACACTCCCTGCAATGCAAGCACGTTCCATGGTGGGATATCTGGCTGGCTGGGTGGGAAGGGGACTTGCAGCACTGACCATAGTCACCAGCACCTCCCCTCACACCCCCCCAACACAAACTCCACAGTACCCACCTGGTAGAATGCAATGCCCTCCATCCTAACACAAGATCCCACAAAGCACCACCACCCTGGCTTATGTTGTGTGAAGCACAGGGACACTCTTGGGACTCTTAGCCAAACAACTGCCAGGACAACACTCCCAGCCATCCTGTCAGCACAGCCAGCCCACCCCACAGGGAAGCAGAGTCAAAAGGAAGGAAGCATGGGCATGCTGGGAAAGGGGGTGGAGGCAATAGCATGATGGGAGTCGTAGTCACAGACATTGCTCAGCCTCACAACTGGCCCATCAACACCACCCTGAACCATGCTCACATCACAGGGAGTGGAGAAGGACTCACAAGATGGCTGACACTGGCTACTGCTGTGGGGAGCACAAGGCCCTGCTGCCAACTGTGCACCAACAAACAGCAGGACACCACTGACTGACATCCTGAGAGACAACTTACACTCCCTGCAATGCAAGCACGTTCCATGGTGGGATATCTGGCTGGCTGGGTGGGAAGGGGGACTTGCAGCACTGACCATAGTCACCAGCACCTCCCCTCACACCCCCCCAACACAAACTCCACAGTACCCACCTGGTAGAATGCAATGCCCTCCATCCTAACACAAGATCCCACAAAGCACCACCACCCTGGCTTATGTTGTGTGAAGCACAGGGACACTCTTGGGACTCTTAGCCAAACAACTGCCAGGACAACACTCCCAGCCATCCTGTCAGCACAGCCAGCCCACCCCACAGGGAAGCAGAGTCAAAAGGAAGGAAGCATGGGCATGCTGGGAAGGGGGTGGAGGCAATAGCATGATGGGAGTCGTAGTCACAGACATTGCTCAGCCTCACAACTGGCCCATCAACACCACCCTGAACCATGCTCACATCACAGGGAGTGGAGAAGGACTCACAAGATGGCTGACACTGGCTACTGCTGTGGGAGCACAAGGCCCTGCTGCCAACTGTGCACCAACAAACAGCAGGACACCACTGACTGACATCCTGAGAGACAACTTACACTCCCTGCAATGCAAGCACGTTCCATGGTGGGATAACTGACTGGCTGGGTGGGTGGGTGGGAAGGAGGTCTGGCTGTCAACCAAACACAATCAATGCAGACCATGTTCACACCCCAGAGAATACATAGAAATGCCCAAATAATGCAGGACAATGTGCCACACCAATATCAACCCCTGACTGTGACGACTTAGGACAATACAATGTACAGGCCCGCACCCCGAGGCACAGTCACAACTGTCAGGTGTGTCAACCACTGATGCCTGCAGAAACATGACATACATTGTTTGTGTCTCCCAAAAACAGGTGATGATAGGGACACAGCAGCAGACGCTGAGGAGTCCCAGTCCCAGGCTCAAGAGGATGCCGAGCTCACTGGCGTCAGTACAGCCTCTGTCCTCCTCGGACGATGAAGAACAACCTGGCACATCCGGTGCAAGTCAACATGCTGCACCAGCAGGACCACCAGCTGCAGCACCAGCAGGTCCACCAGCTGCACCCCCTGCACCCACCCCTCCAACGACTGTCACCACGAATACCATCCCTGCCGACATGGACAGAATAAGGAACAACACCAGCGCAGTGACCCTGGACCAACCTGGGGCCATGGACACCACCACCACCACCAACCCCCAAGGTGGACCAGGGTTATCTGTGCGTGCAACTGCACACACTGCACATGTCAGCAGGGGTGGTGGGAGGGGTGGGAGACAGAGGTCGCTGCTTGCAGACGTTGCTGGTGTGCATGAAGACCCACAACTGGTACGCATAGCTGATGCGTACCAGTCCAGCACCGGAGAGCTCAGCCAGGTAGTGGGGCTCCTCAGAGACATCAAACAGCAGCAGGCTGCCCATCATGCCCGCTTGGACTCCCACATGTCCCAAGTGGAGTCACACATGTCACGTGTGGACTCCCACATGTCACGTGTGGACTCCCACATGACCCGCGTGGAGTCCACGTGGGATGTACTACATGAGATGACGGCGGTGCACAGGGACATTTTACAATGCCTCCGCCAGATGACCAGCAACCAGTCCACACCTCCCTGTGTGCCAACAACATCTGGTACCGAACAAACTGCAACTGCCACAGGGAGGGAGGAGGACTCTGGCGGAGAGTCCCCTGCACCGCAGCAGCCTGCACTTGAGGGCCCCCCCAAGAAGAGGGGTCGTCCGAGGAGGGGAAAGTGAGAGGCTGATGGCCAAGCGCAACTCCCAGGAAGCCTGAACCTGTTCTGGATTTTCGCCTTTGTGCACAGACTGTTCACCCTGTTGATGGCAACACTACTCCCACACATTGCATGGGGAGTATAAGTTGGAACAATGTGTCAGACAACAGTGGCCCCGATACTGGGGATCCTGTCTACCTGGACTTTCTATTCATCTAGGAACTTGGGATTGCAAGATTCATGTACAGCACAATCCATCCTATGCACTATTATCACAATAAACACACTAATACACCATACTTGCCTCTGTCGTGATTCCAACGTGGGTGCTGTAATGGGGATGATGAACTGCAAAATTACACAGTGTATGCGAACTGCAACAGCAAGGACAACACAGGCATGTGAGTACAGGCAACGTGACACATATGAGGGAGACACACCACCAGGGCTACACAACACATACACACCTAGGCCATCTGACTCATTGCCTACACTGATGTTGCCAGGGAAGACGGTGCAATGCACAGACACCACACCCATTCCCAGTTGTAGTCAAGTAGCCCACAGGTGCAGTAAGCAAATGGCAGTCAAATGTGTGACCACAGACAACGCACATCACTAAGTGAAGCACAGGTTTATTACACAGTAGCAACATGCCGTAACCACTACAGATGCAAGGTAACCCCACCTGGTAGCGGGCACACAGTCAACAACTGTAGACAGAAGGAAGTCCATGGGTGTGGCGCACATCACCTGTAGGGACACAACAGCTACCAGCCTGGATGTGCAATCACGTCGCCGGTGGACACAGTTGACCAAACGAATCTGAAAGTACCCTGTGAAGGACAGAAATGACACACAGTCAAAAGCAATGCAGTACAGGACAGAACAGCAAAACTCATGCACAATACATGTTACAAGATACCCACCCAGAACCAAGTTAGCATGTCAACACTGTTGGGGAGTACAGCCCACCTGTCACCACACATCGCAACACACATCCTGTCAAGTAGCCCATGGACACACTCCAACAGCACCAGAGCACCACCCACACATCATGCCAACTCACATCATTCACATGACACCTCAGGATACTCACATTCAGCTAAAGAAGTTGGTGATGAGCTGTGTGCGGACATCACCATCACCATCATCATCATCATCGTCACTGGCATCGTGGTCCAGGCCAGGATCCTCCACAGGTGGCGGATGTTGGTCATCGTCATCCTGGATGAGAGGCAACTCCTTCCGCACTGCCAGGTTGTGGAGCATGCAGCAGACGATGATAATCTTGCACACTTTTGCAGGGGCATATGGGAGGGACCCTCCGGTCTTGTCCAGGCAGCGGAAGCGGCTCTTCAGGAGACCAAAGGTCCGCTCAATCACTCTCCTGGTCCGACCATGTGCCTCATTGTAGCGCATCTGGGCAGGTGTCACAGGGTTCCTGAGGGGTGTCAGCAACCACGGCATGTTGGGGTATCCCGAGTCACCTACGGACAGACAAGTGCACATCAGCTGACTTGGAAAAGTGGGCGGAATACTACAGATCAGATCACACACAATGGCACAAAGTCAGTACACACCGACAAGCCAGGCACGCTGGTTCTGCATCTGTGCCATCAACCTGGGGATGCGACTACTCCTCATCACAAAGGCATCGTGTGCTGAACCAGGGAAACGGGCACACACGTGTGTGATGGTCATGTCTGCAAGACACACCACCAGTGCATTGACCGAGTGGTAGTGCTTGCGGTTCCTGTAGGCCTGCTCCTGGGCCTGTGGTGGTACCAAAGCCACATGTGTCCCATCAATGGAGCCAATGACATGCGGCATCCTCCCCAGGGCATAAAAGTCACTCTTCACGTCAGTGAGTCGTCGCAGTCTAGGGAAATAGATGTACCGGTTCAGGAAGAGCAACATTGCCGCCAAAACATCGCGGAGCACACGGCTGAACATGGTCTGTGACATCCCACCAGCAGACGCCACAGTATGTTGGAAGGTACCGGTGGCAAAGAAGTGTAGGGCTGCCATCACCTTCACCTTGGGGGTCAGCGCTGTAGGATACGGCCGGCCAGGCTGCAAATGTGGGGACAACTGCACTGCCAAATCCTCAATCAGCTGCCTGGTGAAGCGGTACCGCCGGATGCTGTCCCGTTCCACCATCGTTGCCAGGTCTGGGAATGGCCGATGGACAGCAGGAGCCCTGCAGTGCAGAGGAGAAGTAAGCAAGATCGTCAGTCACCCCACATATGCGGCATTGAACACACTCAAGATCCCAACATACATCATCATGAGGCACAACTACATGAAGTGTGCAGTACCGGAACGACATTTATGGTACATACATGGCCAACATCTGTCAACACGGTCCTACAGGTGGCATCAATTTGTCCCTGTTTGGCCCATTGGATATCATGATGCTGTGTCACAGTCACCCCCCAGTGACATGTGAGGACAGATGTGCCCCAGGCACCACAGCTCAACGACAGGCACATTCCCAGGGACCCTGTAATGCCACATGGACACTGGCATCACCTGGAGTATCATGTGTACACCACAACAAAACAAACATGACCCCCACAGGTAGTGGCCACACTTGCCATGGCAGGAGAGCCATGGACGTCTGTGACACACACGCACAACATCAGAGTCCATGCACACACAACGTGGATGTGGAGACTGTCTCCCATTGTGCACATGAAATCAGAGACATTGTAAACACTACATGCACAAAGACTGTGGAGGGCCATCACTATTGTGCCACTGGGACACCCTGGCTCAAACATACCGTCCCACATGGGACTCACGGGGTATGTGACATGACATACACAAACACCACTGTGAAATGTGACCATGGCACATGCACAGATATGAACAGTTGCACATCACAGTGGTCACGTACACGTAACACCCATGATCCTGTCCCCATGAACACGTGCACAGCCTGGGGGTGGCTGCCCACAGGTGACACCCACAGGACAACATATACACCAACATACACACACATGGGAAATGCAGCCTTACATGCCTTATGATAAGGTTTGGACAGGCTGTCGTGATGTAGGTGTGCCCTCACTCCTGGGAGCTATCTGTGGCTGGCATATGTCCATCTGAGACAGGCATGCTGACATATGCCAGTCACATGTACAGTGATCGTTGTACTGCAATGGACCGATCGGTGCCTCCGGCCGGCCCATTGCATTCAATGTGTGCGGGTACGCGTTGTACCCCTGTGCGCGTTGAACAGCAATGGACCGATCGGTGCTCTCCGGCCGGCCCATTGCATTCAATGTGTGCGGGTACGCGTTGTACCCCTGTGCGCGTTGTACTGCAATGGACCGATCGGTGCCTCCGGCCGGCCCATTGCATTCAAGTGTGCGGGTACGCGTTGTACCCCTGTGCGCGTTGTACTGCAATGGACCGATCGGTGCCTCCGGCCGGCCCATTGCATTCAATGTGTGCGGGCACGCGTTGTACCCCTGTGCGCGTTGAACAGCAATGGACCGATCGGTGCCTCCGGCCGGCCCATTGCATTCAATGTGCGGGTACGCGTTGTACCCTGTGCGCGTTGTACTGCAATGGACCGATCGGTGCCTCCGGCCGGCCCATTGCATTCAATGTGTGCGGGTACGCGTTGTACCCCTATGCGCGTTGAACAGCAATGGACCGATCGGTGCGCACCCATTGACAATGGGCTTGCCTGGCAACGGACGCGTTTTTGAATATTCGAACGAGTCGGTTGCTGGAAAATCAGTTGGTCACCCACAACAATGTTGCAAAATCATGTATTTCATGAAGTTGAAGATTTGAAGGATGCTGTGGGCGTGTTTTGGTGCTGCTATTCCATGGATTGGCCAGATTCAGAAGATGCAAACGACTTGGACCTATCACTTTGGACACAAGGGACAGTATCTGCCTCTCCAGCACATATATATTGCTGCATGTTCCCCTGAGAGCCCACTTGCCTGCACTACATGCTCCAGGACGACATCTGCCACTGCACTGCTGCTGTCTCTGCCCCTCTGGACCCTGCAATGGCACGTACTGTGGAGAGAGCCCCAGCCTTCAGCCTTGAAGAGAACCAGGCCCTGCTGGACAGCCTACTTCCACAGTACAGCAAGCTGTATGGGACACCAGGGGAGCAGGTGAGTGTTCTGTGCACTGCCTTTCTGAATGTGCATTTTGTCTGACTAGCAAGGCTGAGAGTCAGCACACCACTGGCTAGCAGGCTCACTGAGTAGTTGTCACCCCCATAGTGTGTAGTGACTTGCACTGGACAGGTATGGTGCAGTGACAGTGCTTCTGAACAGGGTTTTACCCCCATGCTATGATACCATGTAGTGACTTCTGGAAAACTGTCCATGGGCAGCCGTGCACTGCCTGGGTACACCATGTGCCCCTGTGATTGCGACATGTATATGCAACTGTGTCATGCACGGATATGTTGCATGTGTAGTAATGTCCTTATCACTTTGTCATCCTGACAGGCTTCTGCCCATCGGAAGCATGAGATCTGGAAGGACATCGTCCGGGCTGTCCGGTCCGTGGGGTCTACAAGCGCCGGATCCGCAACTGCCAAAAGAGGTGGCAGGACCTTCGGGGCTGGACCCGGAGGATTGCACGGGTCCAGCTGAAGCTGTCGCCTCCTCGCAGGAGGGGCGGAACACGGACCCTGACCCCCACATGCTCAGGATCCTGGCGGTGGTCTTTCCAGACCTGGATGGGCAGCTGAAGGCCAGAGAGCAGCAAGGAGGGGGTGAGTCAAAGACTGCACTGTGTACTCTGTCTAACATGTTATGTGCCCTCCTCGGGCCAGGTTGAACTGCCACAGTACAGCAGTCATGTTGTCCAGGAGCCATGTCCCTCTATTGTGCACTGCCCACTCCTCATCTGATACCCAGGTGTGGCCCTTACATGCAGGGAATTCTGTCACTTAGGACTGTGTCCTTGCAGTTTGCTTGACTCAAGGTGGGAGACAGCATCTGTTTCCCTGACTCTGTGGTGGGCATCATGGGTGGGTCCATTGCTTACACAATGCCTGTATTCTGACATGTATTCAGCGTGTTACTTTGATCTGTGGTCCAATTGCTGAGCTGATCCACCACATGTGGCTGGGGTACCTGGCACACACCCATGCTGCGGGTGGGAACAATGTTTGGGCCTCCAGGAGTATGTATATGACGTGTGTCACACATACTTAGCCAGCTGCCTACAGTCCAGGGCTCATCCCTCATTCATGTGGGGCTGGACAGGCATGCCTACTCCAGGCCATACAATACACTCTGTACTCCCACTCCCGTGTATCAGAGGACACATTGTGCACAGTGATTTGCCCCTCAGGTGTCTGCCTCTGTGTCAGTGTGCTGTGGATTAGTCGCCAGGACTGCTGTGGAGTTTCTTGGTAGGGGCTCAGCATGCCACTGGAGATGTGACCATAGGAGACGATACTTGTGTGACACATAGGTGTCTGATCAGCTGCCCATGCAGACTGGGGCATGTAAATGTGAAGTTCAGGCAGCTGTTCCCCATGCACAGCAGAGTGTGAGGGGCTCAGGTTCAGAGGGTAGTGTCACAGGTCTCCCATATGTCCAATAGGTATGACCTGGACAGATGAGGGTTAAGAGGATGTGTTGTGGGGGATGTACATGTGCACTTGTGCAGCTCCAGGACTT
The DNA here is from genome assembly GCA_963921515.1 of Calotriton arnoldi. NCBI lineage: Eukaryota > Metazoa > Chordata > Amphibia > Caudata > Salamandridae > Calotriton > Calotriton arnoldi. The sequence goes on along the minus strand of CAWUFW010018730.1, from coordinate 4,098 downwards.
GCATTCCCCATGACCTACTATTGTGACACAGTGCAGAGTGTTAGATATCTGGCTGCAAAGTCATACATCACTGAGACAGTGATGTATGACTTTGCAGTCATGCCTCCGCCATGGCATGTGTCTACTGATTGGTGAGCCTGCAGGGGAGTGACATGTGCTACATGCACACCATAGTGGCGCTGGCTATCAGGACATGGGTGCATCATGGTGTCTGTCGCTGGTATGCATCACATGCATTTCCTATTTGACTCTGGGCATCCCTTTCATCCGGAAACCTGTACTGACTCAGTGGCAAGAGCTGTGATGTGTCCACACCGTGTTCTCTGCACTGTCCAACTACTGTGTACTTGGTGCATGTGTCAACACTGGGGTGTTGCAATCCAACAGACACCAGACAGATGGGTGCAAGGCCATGTGGGATGTGAGTGCCATGCTTGGCATCAGACTGACAATTGACTTCTCCTGTTCAATTAGTGCACTTTTAGCAATGTACAACTAATGATGCCAGGGCTTGCTCTGTGATGTGCTGTGCTCACAGTGGTGTGTGCGTTATGTGCAGGTGACTGATGTCTGTCTGTTTCCCCATTGTTTGCAGATACATCCACGGCCACGGAAGGGGACAGCTCCACGGACCAGGAGGAGCCGGAGAGCCAGACTGGGTCAGCAGCCGAGGAGTGGTCGGAGGGACCCAGTGGCACGGAGGGCGAGGGGAGCCACACCGAGGAGTCCTCAGCAGCATCCACCTCAGCTGAGGACCAGAGCAACTCGGAGGATGACTCCCTTGTGGAGGCGGGTGTCAGCAGCCACCACACCCCAGCTAGTGTTGCTGTCCCCGCCACCACCAGCACCACCACCGCCCTCCCATCGGCTCCCATTCCCCAGGTCCGTGGAGGCTCCCATGTCCGGGAGCGTGTCTCCTTTGGGCCAGGCACCGCACCCCCTGCCCCTGTGTCCCCTGCTGCCCTGAGTGAGGAGTCTGTGTACCTCCTTCGCCAGCTCCATGTAGGGCAGACAGCCATGCTGAGTGTCCTCCATGCGCACACCGCGCTGTTGACTCAGCTGGTGTCGCTCATGGAGGGCATCTCATCGGGCATGTCTGACCTACAGAGGGGCAATAGGTCCATGGACTCTCCCTGACGGCAGCAGTGTCCCTCCTCAAACAGTCCCTCACCCCTCCTGCCTCTGCTCCATCCACACTCCCCAGCACCTTACCCATCCCAGGCACACACACACTGGCACACACCAGCACACACACATCCAGCACACTGACACACACGCCAATGACAAAACGCACATGCAAGCACATTCAGGGGACTGAAGCCAGACTCACAGGGGATGGGGCCCTGGAACACACACACGCATCCACATGCACTGCGCAGTCCTCAGTTCCCTCTCCCCTCCAAAGCACCCTCCCTTGCCTCACCTGCAACCCCAAAGTCACAGCAGCTCTTCCTCTGTGACCTCGGCCTCTTCCCCACCGATGAAGCTGCTCCAGCATCCCGGGGAAGAGGAAGCCCACCCACACGGAGCAGAGTGCCCTCGCCCCCCGGACACCCTCCCCCAGGCGCAGACGGACTGAGGCCCCCACCCGCAAGTCCCCCCGGAGTGCTAAGAGCAAGACCCCGCCACCGCCCTGCAGCTCAGGCACAAGGTCTCCGTCCTCCATCCCTCAGGCCCCCACTGCACAGGTGCCCCACCACACCCTGCCCCAGGTTCCCCACCCACAGATATACCATCCCCAAGATGCTCCGGCCTTCTCCCCCTGCCACTTGCTCTCCCAGCACCACACCCCCCGCTGCGCTTGTCTGTGCCACTGATGTGGTGAGGGTGTCCCCCCTCTGTCCAACCCACCTTGCCTGTTCCCCATTCTCCTCCCCTGGAGGTAGGCACTGCAGTGGAGTCCACTACCGCCCTGTCTGACTTGGGCACTGCAGTGGCGGACCTGTCCACCCCATCTGCAGGGTCCACTGCAGTTGTGCCGGCACCCACGACATCTGTGTCATGCCCCCAGTTGTGCCGGCACACACCATGTCAGACACCTCCACTGCAGTTGTCAGTGGCTCTCCAGCACCCACCACCCCTTCCCTGACTCCCCTGGTGAGCCCTGATCCTGTCCCTGCGGTGCCTGGCCTGCCCCTCGGTTGCCCCTCCTAGTGGATTGTCCCTGGTATTGTGCAGGCATGCGTAGGGTGACATCTGCCAGTGTCACCCTGTTTGAACTTTGACAATGGACTGGCCATTGGCCTTTGCTCTTTTTCAGGACTTCGCTTGGCCTCAACACATATGCTGAATAAAGCAACTTTCTTTTCTCTAGTGCTCATGCTTCAGATGTACATGTTGTTGGTGCAGCTAACCATGCCCTTGCTGCAGTGATGGTGATATCTGGTCTCATGATTATGAAGTGTTACTGTGCAGGAACCCATGTGGTCCAGGGGGAATGTGTCCTATCATGTGGTGTATCCATGTCATCAATAGCAGCATCTGAGGGTGTCATGTGTTCAGTATTTGGCAATGGGTTTCCTACTTACATTGGCAATTTCATATCTGTGGCTTCCACCCCTGCACATCTGTTGTGCCTGCCATCGTTGCATTTGTCTACTTCCTGACCGTGTTGCCATCTCCAGTGGACATGCAGGTTTGGGCATCAATGGGGAGGGACTCATCCGTGTAGTCAGTGCAACATTGCTATACAAGTGTGTTGGATCTGTGCTGATGATTCCGTTGGCACATCCATGACCAGGCTGATGTGATGGGAGCCCTCATTTGGTGCTAATTGTTGATTGTGTGACCAAGTGCTCAGCTGACATGATGGGGCCCTACTGAGGCAACATATGGCACAGCTTTCCTCACACAGGAGTGGAGTCCCCTCATGGCAGTGTGTACACGTGTGACATTGCCTGCGCCCAAGGTGTGTGGTATGTGCATGTCTGTGTGTTCACTTCCATTCATCTGCGCATGCTGTGATCCCTAGTGTTGTACCTGTTTGTGATGCTTGCTGACTTGAGCTATGTTCCCCCAAAGTCTTCTCCTGTGTTCTCTGTGATGTGGGTGCATGGCACATTACTGGTCATCAGGGTGTCACCCATAGGTGTGTTTGCTGTCAGGGCAGAGTTTGTGTGCTGACGCAGATGGGTCACAGTCAGGTTTCCCTTTGGCACTTGTTGTTTGCCCCTGTCATGTGATTTCCAGTTTGTGTTATCTTTCAGTGATTGTGACACGTTGTGTGTGTGACTGCTGGCACTCCTTAGGGTCCGGGCTGCAATGTTGGTTGTTGTCTATGTGTGTTCTTTGTGGGTGACCTTGGCTTCTTCATTGGTGTGTGACTGTGGCTGGGATCCCATTGGTCGGTGTGGTATTGCCGTCATGTCCATGTACAGCGTAGTGTGCAGTGTGTCAGACATTCAGGAGTCTTGTTGAGTGTCCATGTGTGATGTGTTTCTACACCTTGGTTCCCACCCACCACCCTGGAATAGTAATGGGTGCATGTGCAATGTCACCAGTGCATGTGTACTTCACTGCTGCACATTGTTGGAGGTCGAGGGGTGTGGTGTTGAGTGTGTGCAGATGAGAGTTGTTGCCCGGCTAGGCCCCTGCCTCCATGTTGGCCTTGGCTTACTGGCCATGCTGATTGATTTGTGCTTGTGTAGGTGTGATGGTAGTTAGTTGCTCAGGACACCTGACTGTGGTTCACAGTGTGAACGACATTTAGCTTTGTCATCACAGTGGTATTTTTCTTCAGCCCAGGGTCACCACATTGTGGGCGCCCTGGGGGTGGTGCTGTGGTGTGTCTGTGACTTGCTGTGTCAGTTGTTGTTCCTACGTGCCTGTGTGACATGTGTGTTTTGTGCTCCCTCTCACCTGTCAATGCCTGCTTGCCCACATAGGGGATTTGGATCCATGAGTTACCTTAGTGTGGCAGTGTATGCACATCTGTATGATTGGTATTCAGCTCTCCTCATGTGTTGTGTTGTTGCCTGGGGACAATGGCACCCCCACCCCTCACCTGCTGTGTATGATGACAGTGTTGGTCTGCCTGTTTGTGTTTGTGCATCTGCACCACTGCATTGGCATATCTTGGGTGTGCCATTGGCTGTATGT